>CM026122.1:52072-77072 GCA_014825825.1 Bombus turneri | reverse complement strand
GCTGACTGTCTCAAAAGAATCGCCAGGCGTTCTTCAGTGTTTCCAGGACACGATGCGCGAAATCGTGACGAAGAGTCACGAGGCTTTCATTGAAGCGTTCAATTTATATCAGCATGGTAGGCGATGCGTTGGCAGCTACACGATCGTTTTACTGCATCGATGCCGGCGCATCTCGACTCGGTCCATCGCGCTTAATCATAATTAACGAATCGACCTGTGCGTTGCCTGGATTTATTTTCACGGCAAGTTCGTCGCCTATAGTCGCATAAGCGTTTGAAAGTTATAAAGTATGGAAGTTTATAACGAAGGGAATATTCGTTTCATAATCTTTTCAACGACTTCTCAGAGAGACGAGCAATTTGCAACGCTCGATTCTACAGTCGAAACTTTAATTCACTCTTAGTACAAAGATAAAAGGAAAAGTGGGCGAGTCGGTAATAATTTCCAAATGGTTCTGCCAAACTATACGAAGCGTACTTGTGAAACTTATGCACGCGTTTTTGTATCCCGTTTACGATTCACCACCGCTTCCGGTTGATTCATTGCCTAATTCAAGCGATCACAGAATTTCATCGTGAGGCGATATTATCGAAAGAAAACGTCTCATTTACCAAGTCGTACACATTACGACGTTCTATTTGAAAACACAGATAATTTAACGTATATAAATTGCTGTTAACCATCGGCAACGAAAAGCACATGGAAGAACGTGCGTCCACTTAGCAGCGAACGTTGTTTACAATCGTACTTGTTACGTATCAAGGATAAAGTCTTAATTCGTCACAATTCTTCTTTTAAACTCGAACGATTTATAGGAAGGAGTAAAGAGGCGCTCGATCAATTCGATACATTGTGAGACACGAACCACGTAACGCGTTTATTACCAGCGAGTTCCTACTGCGAACGAGAATAATAATAATTCAATGCTAAACTAGGTTAACATCCTGCCGACTCCAGCAAATGTGTACTTTCTCAGGAATAAAATATCCAGTTAACGCAACGACTAGCGTGCACGTTCAAAAAGCAACATCCTCGTCGCCATCGTAGTTTTCTAAGTTTCGTAGTGTTCACTTGGAAACGAGCGCAAAAATATGACAGGCGCAAGAAAGGCGCAAGAAAGGCGCGTCTCGCCGACACTACGTCGAGCGAACCGTGCTTATTCCTTTATTCTTGTCAGACCAATGGGGCGTCTGTTTCGCGGGAGGAAAGAAGAAAACGCGCGACAATAATAGGGAGGAAACGAGGGTGACCCGAATCCGAAAGGCAAATGAAACCGCAGTCGAGCGGACGTTCGACGCTCGGCCACATGGAAAACTCGCGTGTATCAGCGGTTTTCCATATCTCTAGCCGCTGTAGTTGGCATTTTCCGGCGGTGTTGCGCGAGAGCGCGATCAACCCGGGTCTCCAAACTCTGTACCGGTGAAGAATAATTAGCGGCGATACGGTTCACGAAACCAGTATTAATCGGTTTGGAAATAATAGATGCCGCTGTGGCGATTAAGCACGGGGGAGAAAGATACGCGTACGCGGCGAGTACCACGATAATGTCGTTTAATTAGCCAGCACATGCTTGTCGCATGACGTTATACGAGGTTGGAAACGCGACGCGGCTAGTTGAGTGAAAACCTTCCAATTTGTCCTGGAGTTTGTTTCGTTCTATATATGTATACTTGTTTCAGTCGTCTGCATTCTGTTTCGTGTCAAACTCCGTGCTGCACTCTATATCCAGCTTGTACAGCGAGTGATTGAATTCGAAGTACGATCCATCGTTCGTTGCGAATCGCTTCACGTCGATAGATACGCTTTTTTCTCCTCTGTGTTTGCGATTTGAAAATAGTCCGGACGATTGTAAAAATTGTTCCCGAGCTTTAGCCATCGTTTCAGCTTTCCATTTTGTTCCATGTATGGCTGGAATAGACCGTAACATGGATCATTAATTCCAATATATATATATATATGATAGAGTTTTCGATAATAACCAACGCTTTCTAATAAAAAGATTGATTATCTGATAGCGTATTGTTAGGAGAAAACCGATTGTTTCACGATTCTGTACGTTGCGCTCGAACCTTTATCAATGATCTATCGTATTGTTAGATATCACGGTGGCGCGTGCATCGAATCAATGTTTGTAACGCTATGCTTCAAGCATCGAAGGTAGCTAATCAATTTATAGAGTGATCTCGTTAAATTCAAATTTGTGTCTCGATTCAATTTCAAGTTTCCCGATAGCTGTTGCCATTTCATCAACCCGAAACGAACGTTGGGTACGTTCGAACCGGAAGTTTTTGTTTCGCTTACAGTGTTATGATTACATGGTTGGGTACTTTTATAGAAGAGGTGAAATAACGAGTGGATGCACGGTTCGGTGCAACGTCCCAGTGAACCGGAGACGGAGCGTCCGTTTCGCGATAACGGCTATGATTTTCGCCGGGCGCGGGTTAAGCAAGCGATAAAATATCGTTGGCCATCGATTCGTTCGTTTTCATTGCCTCTATTTTTCACCGTTGTAATCCGTCAATAAATTCTGCAAGAAGATAAACTGCCACCACGGCCCGTTGCAAAAATAGCAACATCGTTACAGAGTATCGACAAAGCGATGGAAAAGAGAAAAGAAATTGTTAAATTATTCGAAGTTGCGTCTATCGATTCATTTTATAAACAAAGTTTTTGAACTCGTCTTCGTACCGTGTTACGCTATCAAGCGTTTACACACATATTGTCACATATATGTTATTTAACAGCGTGTTTTCTTATTTGAATTTCCACGAGCCATAAGCGTACGTTGCTTTCCTTTTCTTTTTTACTTTATTCTATTATCATATCAGGTATTAATGGGTGACGTGGATGACGAGCAGGAAAATTACACAAGCGTGATAATTGGCGCGATAAATATTTTTGAGCTCGACCGCGCGGGTCTGTGGCACGGTGATACTGGCTCGGCGAATCCCGGTTCGGTCTATTTCTGATTTACTCGACACGGTTTACGAAATCCTTCGTTGAAAACGCTACGGCGGTTATATTTCGGGCGCACTCCGGTTTATTTAACGCAGGGAAAACACAAACATCGTGTTTGACTAATCAAGCATCGGATAGTTTTTCGAGAATATCTTCTCCTTTAACGTTAACAAGCTTTGATTTCTTTATTAGCCGTGTATCATCCAACCATCGTACCAGTTAAGAGCCTGTTAAGAATCTATCCAACGATAGAGTTCACGAAGCTGAGGAAAATCGAACAATTTTATTCAATTACTCCTATTACCGTGGATTTTCCATCGTTCAGGCGATCATCTATCATCATCTATGCTACCAGTTGTATAACGTGCAATGTTGAAATTCTCATCTATCCCCTAGAACACACGCTATTACTTGGTTTAAACGATGTCAATAGAACTCGACCTGTGCGGATCGCTTACGATCGATCGATTCACCAGCGACCGTATCCGAGTGTCATGATTTCATTTGGTTGCGAAATACGCTCCGATCGGTTCATAGGGTTCGTGTCACGATCCGTGCGTGACTCGTGAACGCGTGTAGTTGCGTGTCGCCGATCGAACGTCGCGTCGCGTCGCGTCGCGTCGCGTCGCGTCGCGTCGCCGTCGAGTTCGAGGTCCCGAGGTCGCGTTTCGTTGGTCGATCGTTCAAGAATGGCTTCGCGACGACAGTCTGCTGCAGAGACTTCTATTTCTGTCGACCACAGCACGACGCGACCTGTCGTGCGTTGACTTCGTTTCAATAATTCACGTTGATTACGCCCGGAACCAATTCGAACCGCTCTTATTCTATTAACCGCTCTTTCCACGCGATCGTTCCACTGCAGCGTGGGCTCCGTTGCAAAAGTGGACGCCCAGATTTCGCGAACGATCATGACTGGCGTATTTTTGGAACAGGCTGACCTGACAGAGACGGATACCAAAGTTTCCTGAACAATTTAAACGTATCGTATATGCGAGGTTTCGTAGAGCGAAGGATGATAGACGAGAAGCGATATATACAGGTGTTGGCTGGTCATACGAATTTTTCATAAATTTGCTAACTTTTCGGAAATCTTAATCCTAACAACCAGAGTATAGACGCGTTTATTTTCTTGCTTTAGCCTCAGTCTCGCGCTCTTCCACTATAAACGAGTGGATATTTTATGCATTTCAAAGTTCTACCACGTCTTAATGGAACCATCGAAAACAATCGCGATACTCGACTGCAGAATCGTTTTTCAACCGTACGTTACTCGCGGCTGAAAAGATCTGAGAAACAGCACGATCATCGCCGTTGATAATTCAAAGATCTTTCATTATTTCTGCTCCTTCTGTTCTCCATCTCGTGTTCTTCGGGTAGAATTAAACGAGCGTGTGCAACGAGAGAGTGCACCCCTCGAAAGGGTGTGTAAAAAATCGTCTCCACCCCTTTTCAGCAACGTTTCCAGTGTCGCACCTTTTCTCCACTAGTTGCCGAGGGGTTGTTCTCCCTGTTTTGTTCCTGGTTGCGGGCTGTTCGCGGACCCGCAACCGTGAATCGCGTTAATGCTCGTGCTGCGATTTATGGACGTTGCCTGTGCATCCCTCGGGCAGAAAGAGAAACACAAAGCAACAGAGAAAAATGGAAAGAAAGAAAGGAGCGCTCGTGAGAAGCGAAATAGCGAGAAGGGTTAGCGTTCTAGCGAAAATAAAATCGAATGTGAAACTGCGGCCGAGGGGAATCTTTCTTTGAGAGCTGCGCGTTTAGCTCGCCAGAGTCAGCTTTGCAATTTCAACGCTCTCGCAACACTACGATCATTTTTACGCCACCATATCGACAACAAATGTTGTACTGTCGTTAGCCGTTGATGTAGTTATGGCAATACGTTTCGTATTATCCCGACGATATCGCTTAAAATTAATTATCGTCATACTTTGCGAGATATATTTCGCGAATCTGTAATTTCTTCGACTCCTATATTGCCAACCAAAATCTCCGTACTCGTTTGTTAATTATAATTGGGCGCCCTCAGTTTATTCCTCCATACATCGAATATAGAACGATAGTTCTCATCTCAATTCCATATTTTCCCTAAAACGTTAGTCTTTCGTTTCTGTAGTTCATCAAATACAGTTGTAAACAAACAATTCGTGTCAAAAAATTCATGTCACTCTTTCGCACATACGAAAATTTTCAACTTTCCCGCTCTGTATATTTCGGTTCATCAACGAGGGCAATGTTATTTTCATTACGAACTTGCCTACGTTTCACCATATATATTCTCATCGTCGGATAAGTTTATAAATATGTCTAACGTTTTTATACTCGTAATTTCTCTGCACGATCTTGTTTTAGAAATGTAAATGGCAAAAATATCCAAGAGATGGAAATTTAGTATGGTTTCGTGTGAAAAAGAACGTAGCAAATTGTCAACATAAGGATTAAGTCTTCGCAATGGAATGCAAACACGCGCGATTACATGACGCTCGTAATTGGAAAAAATAGTACGAACGTTGAATGTTATGCGGATTGGATTACGTGTCAGGTAAAATTTGCGGATGAGGATGGAAAGAGTAAAGGGCGGTATGGAGTGACGCGATGCGAGATGAACATTTTTGATTCAGGCTTCGATTCCGCCTGTCGCCGCACGGCTACCGCGCGTAATCCGCTTTGCGGACGCGTGCGAACTTTTAATACCTCGGTCCGTGTTCGCCATCAGGCCGCGTAAGTAGAAAGTCCGACCCGGAGATTCAAATCCTGAAGCATCGAAACGAGCGCAACGAGTTTGCCCTGAAAAAAGAGTGGTGCAATAAACTGTGGAAGTTTAACTTTAACGTGTTTTGCATTTCTGCTAGCAAGGACACGCGAAAGCTGCAGATTTTTCTTCCACCCCCTCCCCCCTTTTTTTTTATAGTCGTTTAAAGGGAGTTACGTTTAAACGTTCTATAAAACGGGTCGTGACATGGCGAGTTTGAAACAGCTTTTAAATATTAACGGATAACTGTATTTTTCATCGTGGAGTGAAACGAGAATCATTTGAATTAGTCACTGGGATACCGTTTCTGTATTTTCGTTTTTGCTTCTGTGGTCGCATTATAGAGCAATTTTTGAAGTTCTTTCTTATCCTTTTATATCGCGAAGAAAATCGTTTGGAAAGAGAACGCCAATCCGATTGATTTTTCACAGATTCGACGCAATCGTAAAGTTAACCACGCGTATTGGTCGAAAGTGTCGCACGAACAAACGTGTACGGTAACAGTCGTTCGTCTTAAGGAGAACTATGTTTCGGAACTGTGCAGTTAACGATAAACATTAAATAGCGTAGCTACGTCAAGTGTCTTTCGTCCGCTTTAATATATGTAACATTACTGATCGGCGATTTTTCCCTCAGGAGGGTCAGCGGGCGGTTCTCCTACCCGCTTGAAGATCCGTTGAGTGGCACTTTATCATAGAAAAAACATTGTATAAAGATAAACGAGTTGTCAGATGTAACGAGTTCGTTTATCTCGACGTTTCTTAAGTTTATAGCATAAAAGCATTGTGCTGTAGTTAATTTCGTTTCTATCTGAAAAATGAACTAGTATCGCTTATTTAACGATGATCGCGCTATTATTCCAAAAGCTAAGGTAATTAACGTCACTTTTTACTTTTTACTTTTTCTTTTGCTTTCAGTAAATTTCATTTTTTACCATCAGCCAGGTACATAATTGTCGTTTTACCTGTGAAAAGAAAACGATGTATTGGGTTGGCAACTAAGTGATTGCGGATTTTGTCATCATTTTATCGTAAAATAGCAACATAATTGACCGTAAATTCCAAGGTTTTTGAACACTGCACTATCATCGTATTTCCCATTCTTTTTCAAAATTTGTCAATTTCAAAACTTGATCAGCACGATTTTTAAACGGCTCGAATACGAGTTCGTAGACGATGGCGGGTCATTTCTCAAAATTCACATATCGTTTCACAGCGTAGAAATTGTTAATCACGTGTACGAAAGATACGGATTTTGACTAATGAAATAAAGACAAATATTGGTCGATGTAAACGATGTAAACGGACCGCGTAAGTTCGAATTGCATGAAATTATCGGATGTAAGCCGCGGGTGTTCACAAAGGCTGCCTACGCGTGTATTGTAATCTTCGTTGTTTGATTCGTAGCGAGAAGAAGAGCCATTCTACCCGTTCTCTGTCCTTCGTTCATCGACTCTTTTCGTAATGTAAAACTCGCGTTTCCATGCCGATGGATTTCGTCGATACGCGAGAACGCGAGATACGCGGAATTAATGATATTGATTATTCCCTTTAATTTCAATCGTAATTTAAATTAAAGGACCGAGAGTATTGTCACGTCTGAGCGAACGTCTCCTTTATGGCTTTCATGCAACGCATCGTCGATATTTCTTCTCGAACACGAATCGTTTGTCGAACTGGTCGAGAACGATAGCAAAAGAGGGTTGGAGAATCTGAACGGAGAAAGCGAATAGACGATCTCGATCGCATCTAATTAACGTTGTTGTAAATATCCAGTGTTCCGCAACAAATCGATTCCGTTTACGGTTTGCTGACATCGAATAAATTACAAGCAATGTCGAGTCCCTGCATTAATTATGAATTGTCTGTCGTGCGCGTGGCCGCGACGATATCAGCGCGTACAGGGGAGTTTCTATGGAAAAGCGATCGCTGCTAGTCGAGCGTGAAATAAGTTTTCCACGGTCGAGAAAGAAAAAGGCACAAGAGTATCCGATGTTCTTTGAGAACGCTGCAATCTTATCCTCCGTTTTTCTTTTTAACGATCATAAACAGCGAGATATTAGAATCGTAATTTTCGCAAACACCAGCGTGTTGACACGATATACCGATACTCGTACACTTTCCCCCCCTTTTTTTCTTTTTTTTGTTTTCTCTGTTCTTTTATTCTTTTCTTACTTCGAGTTCGAGAACAGTTTATGGTTTATACAAAGATTTTCGATTGATTCTCGTTAAACGAGCTGTTCGACACTGGCACGGAAAATATATACCGTCGAGTTATGAGAGTCGAAGAACGTCAAGGATGTGGTAGCCAAGGAGATAAAACGTATATCGAAGGAGAGAAAAGAAGAAGGATCTGCTCCAGACGTTGCATCTTGATGTTATTAAATGGCTTTTTCTGCGCTTCACCCACACCTTCGTAATGTTTCCGAGCCTTCCGAAGGCTTTTTTTGCTCTCCACTGTCCGATCCCTCGGTTGTTCTTCATTCCACCTTTTTTTTTTTTTTTTATCTTTCATTGCCTCCTCTACCATTTTTTTCCGCCGTGAAAACACTGTCCGCACTTTGCCTTCTCTTGCACGACGTACTTACTCCCCCCCCTTTTTTTTTTCTTTTCAAATCGTAAATTGCTCTAGGTTCTTTTTTTACCTAGAACGTGCTTTTTCCGTGCTAGAACTCTTTAAAGATTTTCTTTTTCCCCTGTTCCTTCTCTTGTTCCGCCGTGGAACGTACGTTATTGGGGTCCTTCGAGTTACGATATCTGCTACGAAAATTCTTCGTCGTTCTGGGAACTCGAAGCGTTTGACGACTTTGATAACGTGTTTCGTAATAAGAGTCTCGTTACAACGTATATTTATTGTGCAATTGTACCTTTCTCTCTCTCTCTCTCTCTCTCTCTCTCTTGAAATCGCGTTCATCTTTCCGATTCCTCTCTGTCGTAAAACAAATAGAACAAGAGACATCACGAGTAATCTTTCAACAAACTTCCCTTGTTTGCTGACATTTCTTGGAAGTTTTGCTGCAATTTGCAGCTGAAAAACCACTTCGAACCACTCGAGAAGAATATTTATTCTCTTCCCGAAATCTTTCCGATTTGTAGGTAAAACGTTTGTCAATTACGCTATCGAGAGCTATTCTCACCTTCAGTTTTCGTTATTTATCCCCAGCCGATCTACTTCCTCTAATCAAGTTAATCAACCACTAACACTTTCCATCTATTTTTCAACAATTATGCAGAGTTGTATAAAACTCTCCGCTAGCATCTATTATTACAACATCTGCCCTATCTATCTCGTCGCTGTTGTACTATTTATAACCATCCTGTCAATCGTATCAATTTCAATCAAATCTCGATGAAGATCGATCACTCATCGTTTACCAAGTCGTTGCCCTTAATCATGTATCTCGAATTTCCGTCCACCTTGTCGTCTTACGCGACCTTACGCGCCCAACTCAACCTACCGCAACCAAAAATTTTTCCCTAAATTTAACGTAATTTCCTCACACACGGTATCATCGTTATCGCTTACGTATTTCGTACAGGCGGACTGGCCAGTAATTTTAGGGTCGATTCGAAGTCCAATGCTCGGCTACGATCTCCTCGAATGGATACCAATTAAAATGACTGGCCGGGGGTATGTACGGCTTTGGGGCCGGCGACGGTTCAAAGGGGGTTCAGAGGTCGTTGGAGTGCTTTCATAACTGTTAATAGGAAACAATTGCCGTCTCGATTAAATTCCACTGAACTATTACGGGCGTTGTCGACATCGTGCCGTAAGGAGGAAGCGGGGCTGCTCCGGCTTTCGGTCTTGCAGTTTCGAGGTTACTGGCCTTTCTCGATTCTCCTACCTCCGCTGGGATTCCTCTTGCGTACCGCTTCCTAGTTTTCCGTGCTGTTGTTTGGTCGTGCACGGCTCTGTATTACCGTAATAGTCAAACACTGGCCTTTCGAAGCGATTTCGTAGTCCAGGCCGTGATTTGTCGCGATACCAGCCAACGCCAGATTCCGTGATTTCCAAGTAATGCCGGCCTGAACGAGGTCACGGTTCTGAATGCCGTAGAATATCGAGCGACCTCGATGTGAATCGAAGAAGATACTAGGGGATACAATGCGTCTGCAATTCGAGCATGGAACATGGACGGCGTTGAAAGGCCAACGAATTTATCGCGATAAATACGTCGACCTGAGATGCTTGACCGTGGATCGACGCTGGATTTTTAAACGATTCGCGGGTATCAATCTCGAGCTTCTGTGTGTGTGTGTGTGTGTGTGTGTGTGTGTGTGTGTCGAAAGTTTAAATTATCGCGTTACTATAACAAAACATTCGAATCTTATCGATCTTTTAGTTAATAGCGAAACGTTACAGCTTCGTTTAAAAAAAACAAAAGTTCGATCGAGTCTTGGGAATCGTTGAAAAATTCAACGTTGAATCTATGGTCGAGCCTGGATCGTTGTCGTGTTGAAGGTTAATATTCAATTATGTGTAAAGGTATTATTTGATCGTGAATTACCGAGAAATATCATTGGAGACGTTAGGTCGCGGTGTATGCGAAGTGTCGGAATAATTTTTATACGAGTCAGTGTACTTTTCCAATGACTAACTTATTCTACCATTCTAGATTTATAAGAGTCATCGGTTCTATAATTGTAAAATTCTTCGAATAGAGTTGCTACAGATTCTTCTAAAATAATTTCTGCCATTCAAACATTGCGTAGGCGAAAGAGAAGATGTCTTCGATCTTCAGAAATGCTAAATTTATGTTTTCAATAACTTTCCAGACATTGACGTTTATTTCTCTGTCTCATCATATCTATTGTTGTAATCCTTCCTTCATATAATCGATAGTTATGGATAGGACAAAATTGAATAGATGATCTGGTCTGCTAAAATCCATGTCGACGCTAAGCCAACATATCGTATGCACTTAACATAATCTTCTAATATTAAACGGAAGATGTATAGTATCCCATATCTGTTTCAGACACTTTGGTCAATAACCATGTCGTAGGTTGCCGCGTTATCGATAGGAGTCGAATATTTCCGTTTCTGCTGTAATATCGCAACAATTTGAACTTGAAATCGGTGTGGATTCGGTAAGCGATAAAGGCCGGTATTATAGAAACGAAATCCCTATGACGATTCGAATGGCACCATTTATCGTTGCCGTATCGTTATTTGTTCGTTAATTTAGCATTCGGTCACCGAAGATAAAGAGGCTCGAGGCTCTGCCCAAGTCACTGATAGATAGCTCGATCCACTTTCACCGATGTTGTTTACTCGTCGATGGCTAATTGTTGGCGATCCGAGAACTCGCCGCCGAGTCGTTTATTCTAGCTGGCGGCTGGTTTACGCAGCTTTATTAGTCGATAGTTATCCATACCACCGGTCAGGTAATACTGCCGTTACTCTGCTATTGTCGCTGTTCTCCAAGCTACCTGGGAACTGTATCGCCCTGTGGTGTACAATTAATCGTGCCTCGCAATAGCTCGTTACCGCCTAACTAGCCATGCTAACCGACCGGTAAGAATTAAGCTCATTCAATGAGATGATATCGCAAAATATTGTCACTCGTTGTTATCGTTTGTTTGACACGGCGTCATTGTTCTCTGAAAAAATTACATACTATTCTACTTATCAATTAAGAGTTTAAGGATACTTTGACTCGAGGAAAACGTTTATCAAGAATTATTAATTGAAAGGTTAAAAAAAAAAAAAAAAAAGAAAAAAAATAAGGAGCAATTCTCTTTGCCAACTACAAGTTTAAGAATGTTGTTATTTTAGCGGGACATTTATTAAGAATTATCAACGGAGAAGTTGACAGGAAAAGTAGTATTAGCGAGGAAACCTATAATTTGAGAAACTTGTGGATAGAAATAGATTTTAATACAGAAATTTATATATCTAGATAGATAGATATAATATATAACATAAAAAGTGAAATTTTCTGCTCTACTTTTTGTACATTTCTCGATTTCATTCATTTCACGGGTACACGATGAATCTTCACTTTTTAAGAAACAAATCATTTGTTTTCGTAAGTTTATTTATAGCAAGCAGACGGTATAAATAAAGAAGAATGTTTGCAGCATCGGTTTTAACTATTTTTAAATTTTTGGATTTAACCAATATGGGTTCTAAGGGCTTGTACAGTGCTTCTGAAGATGAAAACACTTTACAGAATGTACTCGTAACAAAATCATAAATAAATATTACGTATTGTTTGATAACAAACTTGGGTCAATTCTTCATTTAAGTTTTTAATAAAAGATTATCGAACGCGTTATAGAACTTGACTGGCAATTCAACAACTACGATCGACATGTTCGAAAGTTTCATTACATAAATATTCTTCTCGTGTCAGAAAATTTTCGAAAATGTCCAGGATGAAGCGACGATATAATACACGCGGAGTAGAGTTTTGTCGTTTATAGACTGGGCGCGACACCGTCTTGGGAACGTTCTTGGAAAATTTTCTGGCAGCGGAAATGGGTCACTGTCGACGTCTACCGTGACGTCGAGGTCGATCCCGTTGCAGCCGCTGCATCTGCATTTTGCAGTGGTCGAGATCACGCTGCGTATAGACGCTAGACGTCGAGTAACCGATGTCCGAGTATACGTTTGCAAGCGGATCGTCGCATCGCTTCCCTCAACGGAAACTCGGAACTGATACAGCGAGCTAGCTTTTATCACGAAGCGCGCTCCTCTAATCGGGCGTACGCCAGTTGAACTCGACTCGATTGCCAGTATCGTTAAACACAGATTGTACCAATCAGAATCCAAAGGTCACACGTAATACCGTACTTTTTAGGTATTTGATATTAAACAACTAGGATTAGAGGAATCGATGATCGAAGATAGGTCTGTCGATCCAGCTTTCAGGAATTAATTTCGAGATACGATCGACTGTCCCTATCAATTTGACCGTATATCGCAGATAGACGAGTGTCGAAGAGTGTTGTTCACTCGCTATAATCAAATTTTTCTTTGTTCGTCGGATAAAAAATTCCATCATTTGTCACTATGGTATAAATGCTAATAAGGGCTGTTATAATTGGATCAGTTGATACAATGATATAACAGAATAGTATAAACGATAAGAATATGGGCGATTGTTTCTATGATTTGATTTGTATTGCAGATAGAGACACACGTGTATGGAAATTATTTGCTTCCCATAATTGAATTTATCTTTCACATAAGATAAAAATGTTCAACCTTTTACTCTGGAAGAAGAGAAGATGACGATCGTTACAATAATATTGTACTTGGATCAGTTAATGGTAAAATAATAGTATAGTAACAAATGTATAAATAATTTTCGAGGCATAGACAGATAAACTATATATAATTTTAAAGTTGCAGGAAATTAGATATATCTGGATTATATGTATTTATACTTAATTATGGGATATACATGTAATTGTGAAAGCGATAGGTATATCTTGGATCCGTAAACGTGTTCGTTAAAGAAGCTCGTTAAAGCGGTGGTTTTAATTTCAAACATTTTAAACTGTCGGTCCAAGTCCAGCGTCTGATAAATTGTTCGGATTATATCCATTCGTCAGATCGAGGGAACAGTATGTTTGTAGTCGTTGTGCTCCAGCAACCCACATTTATCTCGTGCCAAGCCTGCGCTTTCGTATTTGCGCTTTGCACAGGCCGCGTACCCGACCACGGATGTCAGTCTTCGCGCAGAATTTTTGCTACTTTCGTTTGGTCCGTGCCTCGATCGATCTTACTTTCCACGCATCTATCGTTTCGAGAAATAATACCACGCTCTTATCGAAACGTTACACAGTTCGTATGTAATCCTTGAATCGACTGATCGATTCCAATCGTAATCGAGAGGTCGTAAGATTGACGACGGTGAATCGAACGAAGATCATTGAGAACGAGATCGAGCGGTGAAACGGAACGAGGAGAGCGGTGCTCTAAAATAAACGTTTTGGCACTACTCGCTGATTAGACGAAGAGAAGAGAGGACGTTCGGGATGGAAAATACCGGAACGATGCAACTTTCGTTCGCTTTAGACGAGTACGTCAGAGGTTCTCGAAGTACGTCATCGGGCGGCCGAAATGACTAGCGACGTTAGACGTCATCGTTCGATCACAGGAGCGTCGCGACGCCACGGTGTGCCAGGCGGCGCGAATCTCATCCCCGGAATTTCGACGATATCCGGTTCGCACTGGTTCCCGCTGGCTCGTTTCCGATCTCGACCACGTCCACGAGCACGGGCACGAGCACACACGGTGCACGTCCGGCCGTGGTCGTCCCTTTTCGACTTGCGGCGTTTGCTTCAGTCCAAGAGGGATGAAAAAGAGGGGACGCGTCGCCGTTGCGTAAGCGTCTGGACGTCGAGGCAGCGTTGCGTCAGTCGTTCGAAAGCTACTAAGCATCGCGGTCCACGAAAAATCCGACGGAATAAGCGCTCGCTCTCGCAACATTTAGTGAGTTTCTCAAGAAGATAATCGCCGTTAAGAAAGAATCTACGAAAAGCCGGCTCACCGCCGAAGCTTTTCAACTTTGCCTCGTCTCGACTGCGCTTGGCTTCCTCTCCCGTTCAAGGTCACGTCGCCTCGCATCATCTCGTTTCGCCGCGTAAATCGCCGCATAAATCGCCGCATAAATCGCTGCATAAATCGCCGCACGAATTTCGAGTGTGCTTCTCTGTCTCTCTCTCTCTCTCTCTCTCTCTCTCTCTCTGCCACAGACCTTGACGGTGGAAAATTCAAGGTCAATGGCAGTACATCGCTTTACAATAGGAACACGAGCGCGCAGCCGCGCCGTGAGATCGAATTTTATGGTGGCGCCTAGACGACGCGAACGATACGTGATTATGGGACGGAGCCACGGCGAACGCTCTTCTGTTCGCGCCTCTTGATCGATCAACGGCGAATCAGTCGTACGATGTTGTCTCCGATTCATCGATCCTCTCGTCTATCTTTGATCAAACGTTTACCGATTACATAAGGATCGATGGCATCGCCTTTCAAGTACATATATCGAGAGGGTTTGTTTCCGTCGTGACCTTCATCTACAAACGACCTTCCTCTTCGATATATCTTCGTGAACTATAAAAGATAATCGTATCTTTTTGTTTCGAATACTCGTATTGAATAAATCGAAGGCGTAGTACAACGTGAAATAAATAGCCCGATGTTCGGAAGCACGTTTAACGTAACTCGACCGTGGGCATCTAACACCGTGGCTGGTCTGCTTTAAGGTGGCGCGTTATTTTCCACGCTTGGATTTTTTCACCACCCGGTTCTCTCTCCTATTAAACTCGCGCAACTGCATTTGAACGTTTGCATTTTGCACGCGGTGCAAAGCGACGCACCCTGGCGAATGTCGTTATTCGCCCATGTTTCTTTCCATTCTCATGCAGCTTCGTGACACAGGGATAACTCTTCCGATGGAGTATCATAGCTCTTTCCTCGAGTATCGTCGTTGGTACGACAGTCGCGTTTCGCAAAGAGCTTGCGGCAACAACGATCGGTCTTCCGCGAATCTTTCTAAGAGGGAAAACCGGGATTTCCTCGTTCTCTGTTCGATCGTGTCTCTTGTTGTTCGATCACGTGTTTTCCTTGTTTCATCCATTAAGAACCGCGACGCGTATTCGAAGTGGCTTTAACGAAGCTACGTCGAATTCGTAATCGAAGGAAATTCGTAATTCAAGAAAAACTCGTTTCTTTCTCGCAGCTGCGGCAGTTTCGTCGATATTGGCGACACGTTTTTTCTTGTACGTGCACACGTAATATCCGACATACGGATCGATTCGAAGAAAATTGTCGTTACTTCGCCCGATGTCTCGAGGTCGTTACGATCGAAATATTTTGCATATCTTTTATTTGTTCGTTAGATTACGAGTTTCTTCCGTATGTCGTCCCATCACATTTATATTCTGCATTAATCCATGCAGATTTTTCCTTTATTTTGTATTTTTTCCTTTATGTTGTAATTCTTTGATACGAAGATTAGACATTAGACACACACACACACACACACGCACACACACACACACACAGAAAAGATAGTACACTTATTCATATAGAGTGGTTCTCTGTACATCTCCACTTGTTATTTGTGAAAACAGGGCGCAACAAATTGCATGCCACAAGTAGAATACGAAGGTTTAATCTTCAGCCACGTACTACACGATTATTTATCGTCATTTAATCATTACCCATTCGAAATAAATCTGCGATTCGATCTACCGTTACCATATTCTCGCCGTAACATTCCCAGAACTCTAGAAAATAGCGAAAGATCAACAGAAATCGCTCGAAAGTTAAATACGTACGATAATCGAACTCCTGTTTCATCCAATTGTCTCTAATCACGTATCGGCGATCAGTAACTGTACGGCATAGTAAATTACAATCGGTGGCGCGGTGACGGTTGATCGGGTGCTACGACCGAGAACGAGGAAACCCAGCCGCACGTAAACTCGGGGAGACGGCGTTATCTCGCCGATGTCACCTCGAGCGTATAAAAGACGGGACTCTTTCGACAGGTAGCTTCAGTAATTCATACTCGTGCGAGGCCGCGACCGATCCCGCCAGATTTGCTTCTCGTTCCACGTCGCGTGTGAACATTCCCCACGAACACACGGTTGTTTGGTGCTGTGCGTGTCTAAGGCCATAGACAACGTCGTTCTGCCTTCTATTCGTTCCGTTGGCTGTCGACGCTTCGACCCGACTTTTGGATACATCCTCTCGATCGATCTTCCTTGGATCACGCGGTTCGTGCACGGCCGTGGGATACGCGTGCATCGACAAGCCGCATAGTGAAGCCTAGTGAAGTTGCGAGGGACACTTATGAAGGGGTCCGTCAACGCACCGAGGCCTATCGTTGATCAGAACAGATATATTTGGGATAACGATTGGAAACAGTAGCTTGGTACAAGGTAGGTGATAAAAGTGCTACCGGGGGCCCTCTTCGATTTAATTATCGCGCGTTGAAATCTTCTTTGTTAATTCGGCGAATTTGTGCGACGATCGTGATCATTGAACTCGTCGATAATATTTTTCTTTTATTTTCGACAGTCGTCGGGTTCTATTAATATACCGGGCTTAAAGTATCGCGTCGTCGCAATCGTCCGGAGAGTATCGATATTTTTGAACCATCTATACTATTCAAACAGCGAGATGTTTCGTATAGACGATACGGGAACCACGTGTTTGATTATACGTTTACATGGGAACGATTAATCACCGTTGGCTAATACACGGTTATCTGCTGGATCCTGGAAAAGGGTCGATCTAATCAGCGGAGGGTATGAAACGCGTATGCTAGAATATGTCAAGTTGATGCAACAGGAATTCATAGCGCCTGCATTGATTTTGACCTATGTTCTACGCACGGGTCAAATCACCTATCTTTGAAGCGTGCTTTACACCTTGATCCCTTGTCAGACGCATTTCTATCGTGTTAATTTATTATTCCTACGATTTGTGGATCGACCGTCTCGCTTCGAAGCAGAAGGAATTTTACAAGCGGAATAAAGTTTCATCCGTCGTTTTAACGTTTTAACGTTTTAACGTTGAACTTTGACGAAGCCTAACGAATACGCGAAAGGTAAACGACCATAGAGATGGAATGCGACGGAATGAAACCCTGCGTCGTCACTTAATCCTATTTAAAATTGAATCACCGACAAGCGGGTTCGTCTCCGTTCGTCGATGTTTCCGTGATCTTTTGTTCCGCGACCTGTTGCCGTCAAAATGGCACGGAGGTACCACGATTAGAAGCGACACCGTACGTCGCGGTCTCGCTTATCGTAATCCTGTCGTACGTACAGATTTGCCGATTTCTCCGTACGATTCGACGAAACGAACTCGCCTGGAAAATATATAACGTTTTTAAGAGGGAAAATTTTCACTCGGGACAACCTGAAATTATTTTATCTGTATTTTCTAGCGTTATTCGATTCTCTCGCCGTTTCTCCCCTGTGTCTATCAATTCCGCAACAGTTGTATAATTATCGTCCGCAGTAGTTCTCGTTCACAGTTTCCATTTATTTGTTCGTCGTTCCTTTTTTTCCACGTTCACGTAGGCGGGTTCGTTTGAATAGACTTTGAAAAATTCAAACGTACCAAACAAATCTCGGAGGACCGGCAGTTGTAGCAACGGAATGCTTGCAGCTAGTAGTAGAAACGCTGTACCAAAATAATCTTCGCGCGCAACTTTTATTAAAACGTTGGCTGCGAACTGGCACAAGGCTCTGTTAGGATAGTCATGTTCGTTGACCTACATGAACGAGAAATCGCACGCTTTACCAATTTTCACGGGAATTCGCTCGCTCGTTTTTCCTATTCCATACTCGTATTAATCGTGTATATCTCGCTTCTATATTCTCGTGGTTATTACCAGAACGAAACCCAAACCGGATGGGTGCTATCGCGTTGTAGCATTATTATCACACTCGAAATAAACTTCGTTGATCCATTATTGGCTTTATGGAGGTAAACTGGTGGGATGCCAAATTTTAACCGAGTGTCTCTGTCTGTAAACATAATGGAAAGTGGCGGTTGGAAGAGGAAGAGGGGCACGATCTCTCGTGGTGCAAGTTACTTGTCGCGTTTAAGGCGGAACGACGATTTGTCGTCTTCGAAAAAGTATATTTCTCGAGGATCGACGATGCGCGAAGATGTTATAGAACGATGCGCCGGGCAACAAAATATCAAAGTGTAATCCATATTGCTTTACGTTGTTCATTTTGGTTGAAGCTTGACGATCGAAAGGATTCTCTCGGTTCTATCGTGTCGCTTCGCTCATTATCGAAGTAAAATAAAATTTCGCTGCGACATTATTTATCTGTAAAGTGGATCGGTCGTCGCCGGAATCCCGCGCACTTCTCCCTTCTGCCTTTAATCGTATTATGACGTAATGCTGCCTCGGAAATTTTCGAAATTCATGTAGATCAGACACCCGCAGGTGGGAAAGGCACAATTATATAATGTCACAGTCATATTTTTCATCGACCCTTATCTTAACGACAATAGTCAAACAATATGAGATTATAGATTGTATTATTGGCGCCGTTTCGTTACTTTTTCCTGGCTATCTTCGCTTTTGCGTGGGCAGCGATCGTTTGGCAGTTAATTTATTTGATAAACAATCGCTGTATCGCGATTGTTCAATTGTGTACACAGTAGGATACGAAGTTTTGATTGTTTACGAGAAAGCATAGATTTTTTGATGAAAGGGTAACGTTGTTATCGCGTATTATTTCGCTTTTTCGTCTGGACAGTTCGAGAATTCGCGTTGACATTCTGATGGAAGTTTAATAACTCCTCCTTTTATCATCGTTCCACGAACTTCCGCCATTATCTCTGACACGATCGTACAAGTCTGTCGACGTTTTCGCGGATATACAAACAACTTTTGTGTTTCTCGATATAAGCAACGAAACCGAAATAGCGTAGCCTCGACGGTGACGATATCAAATCTCTTCGAGTTGTTTCAACGACCGTTTCACAATTGAAATTGGTTCGGAGCGCAACTTTTTCGTAGTCTGGTTCCCGACGATGAGACGACCGAATCATCGATAAATCTGCTCCTATCGGTCGATTCGTCGCGTAATTAACGCTAAAGGTTAATCATGCAAAAAAGATACTATCATTTATTATAGGAAATTGTCGTGTCTACGACAATTGCGCGTGCAACTTTACAATGACGATTGTAAAATGTGCGTCCGTGTATTGTGTAAATAAATACCCGTTGTCTCTGTCTGATATCATCAATAAACTGATTCGTGGGTTGTAACACCGGTTCCACCACCACTGTTCCACCAGGTTATTTTCATTGCAGATACGAAGTTAATAATCGTCTGTTTCGTGGAAGATTTATTACGAGCCGTAAGGGGTATCGAGATTTTCCATTGCTTGTTTAAGACATTTTATGTAATCGAACTTTTATCAAATTTCACCACTTACGAGTTACGAGTTACGAGTTATGAATATTAAAAAGGAAAAAAAAAATGAAATTTTACTAGCGAATTTTACAAATTACAAATCATTTGATTACCGTGTTTGACGAAAAAGTATGAAATCGTAAAAGAGACGTCTATTGCCTATAATCTGTAACGTATTAATTTATCGATACATATTATCAATCGTTAAATTATTAAATTAGAGCTCTGCTTGGAACAACTCATTGATCAAATGCAATGATATATCACCAGAGACCCCACGTGTATAATCTTAATTAAGTCTTTTACAATGATACGAGATAGCAAGAAAGATCCATGCGCCACCGGTTGATTGACGGCATGAGATTATATTTTCATGAATATTTGCTTACACGAAAGCTTAAAATCTCGTTCAGATTAGCGAGGTTATCTAAATTCAAGAAACTCGACATTTTCTTATTCTCATAAATCTGTCGTTTATTTCACACCAAGTATCCTTTGTTCCTATTCTTATCTATTCGCGAGTCAAGTATCGATTTGTATCTTTACGCTTCTTTCTATATCGTCTCGTAAAAACTCGTCCTCGAAAGCATCATCGTAACGGGATCGACGAATCAAAGAAGAAAGGTGGTAAAATTCGATTGGCAGTGATCAAAGGGTAGGCTTTGTTCGAAGACTCGAAAGCTCGTTACCTTCGACGCTGAAATTTAACGGGTCCGATCACGACAGGGCGCAGGGATACGGAGCGGAGATTTTCGCGGCGACGCGACCTTCCGTGTTGATTCGTGTAACAGCGTTAAACTCTAAACTCCCTTAACTGGATTGGACGGTCGACGAGCCGCGGATAGTTAGCGGCAGCTGTTGCGCAAAGGATTGCCAGCCCCCGTCCGCTGACAAGATCCCCGGTCGCTTTAATCTCCTTTGTTACGCGAATTCTCCACCTCCTCGTGTAGACTCTAACTACTCGAAATTCCTGTGAAACGTGGCCATCCCCTTCCAATTATCGTCACCCGCGATCCACGGAGTTTTCGCCATCGCTATTTTTCACTATTTTTTTTTTTTTTTTTTTAAATTCCTTTTTCAAATCTTTCTTTTTTCTATCGTCTTTCCTCCGCGTCGACTCCTCGTGTACACGGAACGAAACTAGAGAGAATTGAACGCGAATCGACGAAACAGCCAAGCGCTTTAGAGGATGGTAACCCACGATCGGACGCTGAGTGGGATTATTCGTTGCGGATTCGAAAGCTCGTGTTAATCGAGATCGTTGGTTCGAAAAAGTTGATACGAGGTGTTTTTTAAACTTTCTATTGGTTCTACAACTGTCTGATTGGATTTCGTTTCAGTGGATCTCGATATAGCAAAAAGGGGTAGATGGTTTGTTTTGCATAGCTGTTTGATAAATGACTTGTTATCGCCGATGTTGTTGATACGCCAATCCTAGAGAAACTATCGGTCCTAAGGATTACTGGTCAGTAAGAGTAGCTACATCTTTTGCCAGGTTTTATTTTATGTCGTTTTATCGCTTCGTGCCTCTTTCCTCGATTATCGTTGGTAGAAAAGGAGATAGGACGATAAGGGTGGAAAGAAGCGTTGGAACAGTGTCGAGTTTCGGTTTCGTGATATCGACGTTACCTAGAAGCAGCGATTGGAAACAGCTTCTCTGCGACGGAGTTAATTTTTACAAAAGGGATCAAGCGTTCTCGAGTCAGACACGGAGAAGAACGCGGCAATATCTTCCCGTTTGTCACGAAAAGGATTAGTTTGATCGCGCGAAAACGAACTTCCTCGTTCGTTCGTTCGTTCGTTCGTTCGTTATCATAATTTTTCGCCACGTATTTTGAAAATTTATCTGCTACAAAGCTGTAATCTGTTTCCTGTCAATTATCGTAATATGCTTTTAACTTATTCCCGTACAATAACGTCTCTCTTTCACCCGTTATTTTTATCTACCAAAAGATTTATCTCGAGAATAAACGGATGAATAATTCGATGAAGTTTGGAATCTAAATGTTTCGCGGCACAATCATATCACAAACCGAAATAATGATAGACGGATGGCTTATCGATCTCGCGATATCTTTAAGATCTCCGGAATTCCCAATCGCGTGAATCGTTTCACGCCACATTGTCGCTCTCGAAATCTCTGTTAACATTTGTTTCCGCATCTCAGTTCCAGAAGCAACGCTCCTCTTCTCCTCTTTGACATCATTTTGACGCTAGGAAATCTTCGATGCTCTTCACCGCGTAACTCGAATCGTCGAAATCACGGAACAACGAGACGATTGTAAACACACCGTGTGTTTGCGTTCCTCGGCGATACGTCAAGGAACGTATCGTCGTCGCGATCCTCGTTCGTCCGTTTCTATCGGTGGTGCAACACGATGGTACAAGGTGTACGTTCTTTGGTGGCCAATGCTTACGATCCGAGGAAACTTTTCTTCGGAATCATTGTGGCAATATTGAAATAAACGACGATCATCGTATCTCGATCGATCACAGTCTCTTATTAGTATCTCTTATTAGTCACAGAGATACGACCACCAATGAGTAAACTAAGTCTGACGTTGGATTACTTTCTGATAACACTGCCGCTGTAATATCACCGGGTTCTTCCAATGCTTTACATCGGTATCAATTAATCGGGGCATTTCGACCAACGATAGATTAATCTCAATACACGACAAATCGAATGTTTCCTTATCTAGAGCAGATATCGGTCTAATCGAATATTCAGTGCAGCAGCTAATCGATTTGACAATTTCTTATCCTATTAAATAATAGTGTACGTTCTAGTACTCGGAAGCTACATTTATTTTTCAGTAGAAATTAGCCGATTTGTAAAAACTTTTGTCACGATATTTCACGATTTAATTAGATATCATATTATGTGGTATAATTCCGGATACATGCATACATTTAATTATGTTATACGATGAATATTTCGCTAAAAACATTTTGCAATATATTGGACAGAAATGAAAAATGCTAGAATATTCCTTCGCTTTCTCGAAGAAAGGCGAACATAGACAAAGATCGTTCCTTGTCTTCAGTTTCGTTATCTGGATTTTCTTTAGGAAAAATATACTTCTCTACCTTTGTATGATTAATACGGATTATAGGAATAAATGAATACTACGAACATTCGGGGAAAAATGTGCTTTAGTCCGTTCGTAGTCTCAATTCGGTTTCCTCGCAATCTGTACATTTTTCTGCCGTCTCGTCCCGATTAGTTAGACTCAGACTCGCTTTATTCGACGTCCAGATGCTTTTCTTGGCAACGTAAGCTCCATTCGCGATCGCCGTTCTTGGCAACGAGAATACACCTTTTTAGTGCTTAAAGAATACTTTGCTCGGTGACCTCGTAGAAAATCAGCGCCTTTGAACGAGGCGTCCCTCGTTTCGCCATTATCGCGCGATATTTTCGGTTTACCAGGTCGATGTAGCGAGAGAAAAGGACGGGGCGAGACGGAGAATCCGAGACGTACGTCTTCTGCCAACGTCGAAGAAGCTTCCGCGAAATCGAGTTGGCAAAAGAGAGTGGGCGGTGTTGGCCAGACTCGTCCAAGGTTGCGGTAGATCTCGTCTGTCAGGTCCTCCGCGTATTTAGCCTTTCGATCGACGCACGTGGACGTCGGATCGCGTGTATATAAAAATACGACCAGACGATTTGCTCGCGAATGATACAAGCTTCCTTACATTTTTTTTTCTTTTTTTTTTCTTTCTCTTTTTTGTTTAGCGTTTATGCTCGAAGAAATTGAGCCGCTCGGCGCGTTTAAGTGTACGGCTTATTCTCAAAATAGCCGCCGAGGCACGCGTTTGTTTCCCAGTTTGCGTCACTCGAGTCGTAATTTCCACTATGACGTACTCTTGTACTTTTCTTACATTCTATACGAATCGTGCGGTTATACACGAGATGAGATTCAATGTTTCGTGCAGTTCGCTAGTTAGAATATTTCAGTGAAAAAGTGGGGCTTCTTATTTACTATAATTTTGTCTTCGGTCAGGCAAACTTCATCCTGCAAACATTTTTCGTGCGTCTGTAAATATTAGGTCGTGACTATTTCATTTTCGTAAACAGAGTTCAGTGAAATTGAACAAATGACAATTCTCGGTCGAAATAAATGCCGCACGAATTGGTAATCTCTTATTGTATTTCTGATAATTTTTTGATCCTTCGCTCGTGAAATTTGGCCGACGACGAAGCACAATATACGGCAAGATGTGTTCTAGTGTCGTCGATTTTGGAGAAGCATCCTCTCTCTTTACGTTTCTCAAAGCCCCTTTTTATGTTTCTCAAAGTTTTATAGACGATACACGGATGAGGATTATCTTGTCGCAGTCTCTTCTCGAAGGAGCTGGCAAAATCAGGTTTTTGTTTGAACTTCTTCGTGACATGGTATTCGATAAAAATAATCGGGAAGTCACAAAATATAAAAAATGAAGGAAAGATAGTGAATTCCATTGCCAACCCCTTTATATTCTAAGGGAAAACATCATCGAATTATTGATAATGAGCCAAAAGTTTGGCTCGTATATCGCACGATTCGCTTCTTACGCCAGAAATCTAGAATAATCGTTCGATAAACGAAAGACGCTCGTTTGTAAGCTCGAATTGACTAACGTTATCGTTCACAGAAAATCTAGAGATACGCAAGATATTTTGGATATTTTTGGTGATTCACGAGACTCTATTACGTAGAATTGGATCAGCGTCTCTATCTTGTTCCAGAGATGCTCATTGCACAGAATTATAATAAATTTATTGTCCGAATGAAACGACATTTACGATTTACCGCGGTTTGATGGCTCAGAAAGAAAAGGTTTCTCCGTGTCCAATTGAAACGAAATATTCGTTTGTTTCGATGGCTTTAATAAGCGGAAAGATCGTAAACGTCGATTAAATTGTTCCAGTCGTTGTAAAGCAAGTTGGAGACGCGACGTACAAGCTGGTAGAAGCGGTAGGTCCACGGAACGTCTAAAATTAGTCGGCGGCCGATTACGGAATTCGTTGGTTCGCCGACTAGACGTCGACTACGAAAAGGAGGCCGCGAAACGCGTAATCGCGATCGTTAATAACGAAGGATACTTAAAATAAATTTTCTCGAATAACGCGTGTCGGGCCAAGATAAATATTGAAACCAGATGACGAAGAAAAATAAGTCATCGTACCATTGATCGACCATTTGAACGATAAACTAACTTGTGTTTTAACACGAATATCATAGATCACTATATCGATGTGCTAGCTTTTTAACGCTAGAATCAACAAACTCGTGAAAGCGACGGACTTCATACTTCTTTTTTTTTTTTTCGATAATATTATTTCCATTGTTTCATCTTCGTCGGCATGGTATATCGTTATATTTATCGGTACAGTATG
>CM026122.1:0-51572 GCA_014825825.1 Bombus turneri | reverse complement strand
AAACCATCAACGAATTTCATGGACTTTGCTCTCTGTCCACGCAATTTGCCACTAACAACCACTTCGCAACCCTTTGCTCCTGACTCCATAATAAAGCGCAGGACTCCATAGCAGGCTCTTGTAATTGTATAGAAATAGTAAAATTTATGTACTAGAAGTTTACATAACTTATAGAAAATGTTTAAACTAACCTTCGTACAGCTAAACCTCCAATTAACTTGAAACGCAGAGATTCTGCTTGCGCGATAGCACAAAGACCTCGAGTCGCAACTTTCTCAGCATACAACTCAATGTTTTGCGCTTCTTTAAAGTTGAATCTTTTTTGAACCACAGACGTTAACTCTCTGATTCTCCGACCCTTTTCACCGAGAACGCTTTGTGTATGGGTTGCCAGCAATATAATTTCTGTACGATGAGGAGTAACACGTACCTCTACTCCCGAATAGCCATCCTCCGAGAGTTCTCGAGTTAAAAACTCGTTTAATTCGGCTTTGAAGACTCCGTCTCCGACAAACTAAGAAACAGAGATATTAAATAAATAATTACATTTGATATATACGATTCTGACAGGTCGCCAATTAACCCGTAAGTACGCGTCTATTGACATAAACGTAATTTAACCAAATATAAAGTAGAACTTTGACTAACGTATTTCGTTTAATGTGATAACGTACATAAATTATTTCAATGTCCATGGAAGCCCCATATTAAAAATGTTCAAGACATAAGGCGTAGATCACGTGTATCGAACGAAAACACCGCGAAAATATTCATTTCATACGTATGATTTATTTATGTTTGCTTTTGGATAAAATATTTCTTATATAACATTAATAACCATAGCGGACATCATATCTTCACAAATCATTAGACATAAATTATGAAAATATAACAAACCTTCCTTTTCTTCGAGATTGAACGGCTGTCCATGTTTGACACACACAGTACGAAAGGAGTCGAAAACGGTGAAAGCGCAACTGGAAGCGGAAACGATACGCTTGCACGTGGCGCATGATATCATGCGAGCATTAAATTAATGTTCCTGGTATAAAGATATTGGTTATAAATATTGTCCAGAGATATCCCTTTTTCACAAAAAATGTTAACGTTCTTTTTCAATATGAGAAAATTTAAATAGAAGTAGTTTAATATTACTAGCAGATTCATGAGCCTAGAAGGAGGTTAAGGAAAACACTAGATCTTTCAAACGTACTTTTACATACAATATACGGCGAAATACCTAAATGCATTCTGTGGAATAATTATCGTAAAACATATATGCAAGTCGTTAAACGATAAGTTCACTGGATAACCCTTACCCCTAACGTGCTGCCTGTTTGTATGTAAATAAAAGAATAAATATAATGTTGAGTACAATTTTACGTGAAACAGTAAGTGTAACAGCATAAATGTAATGAAGGAATACTTTGGAAAGTCATGGTATATAAAGAACTATTCCAAAAGTATAAATATTGCATTTGGCAGTTACTCTTCTTTATTCAGAAAATATGAATATATTGATCAGCATTTACGATACTAATTAAATTTACTTCTTACGGTCCTGGTGCGCTATCAACGTACACATACATATTGTGATACACCTTTAGATGAGCGTTATGTACGTACATTATATTGAGTGATGCAATAAAGATATACATGTGTATATGTTTAGTTGCTTTGTCGTGAAGTACCTTGCTTCGTAATTATGTTGTACCCTCGATATGGAGTGGAGGACAGTGGCAGTTATAGTGTTGGTAGTGAGTTTATGTTTTTTGGCGATACCCATTAGGGTGAGCCCTGATACTAGCAACGGAGATCTTAAGCTTTTTCAGAATTATGTCATACGCTATAATAAATCTTATAGAAACGATTCAACGGAATACGATGAACGGTTTAAGCGATTTCGGGTAAGCTACAAGAGATCACTGTTCGTGAAACTACTATATAATCGGTAAAATAATTCGCATGATTGTAATTATTGACTATGACACATTGGTTACCGAGTGTAGGTTTTGAAAATTTCCCGCGTCCTTACGGATCACTCCTGTTTTTATTTTTATCTATTTTATTGTCTATAAATTTTCGAAATGATGACATTCATTTAGATGAAAAACGGACCAGTTTGATAACGTAATATTAACTATGTTTAGAGAATTGAGAATCAATTAGAAAATCTAGAAGTTATTATCAAGCAACATCATGTTTGATAAAACTAAAAGTTACCCAATGCTTATGATAGAACGCACGTGTATAACAAAATAAAGAAAACAATAAATTATCTTTTCAAACTAAACTGAAACTAAATAGAGCACATAAAGTTAACTATGTTTCTATTGCAGAAGTCATTGCGGCATATAGAAAAGATGAATGGTCTTCGACCATCACAAGAAAGCGCTTATTATGGACTCACCGAATTTTCTGATATGTCAGAAGATGAATTTCTGTCGCTAACTCTCTTACCTGACTTACCAGCAAGAGGTGAGCAATAAAATCTTTTGAAAGGTAACACGATTTTTTAAAAGCAATCTTGAAACACGAAAATCAAATTAAAACAAGTTCATACTAAAACTTTTGTGATATTGATTTCATTACATTGATATGGACAAACAAGTCATGATACAGCATAGATATTTAATGTGAATAAATAAATAATTCGTTAGGAGTGAAGCACGTGAACGAATCTTATCATCGCCGACATCATTTGTTGCAATCTACTAACCGGGTGAAGAAATCGGTTAGTATACCTTTAAGATTCGATTGGAGAGATAAAGGAGTAATTACGCCAGTACGAAGTCAAGGATCTTGTGGTGCTTGTTGGGCTTTCAGTACCGTTGAAGTGATTGAATCGATGTATGCAATCAAAAATGGCACTTTGTATATGCTGAGCGTACAAGAAGTAGGATATTTAATATATGTTCTTAATTATAGTAAAAAAAAAAAAAAAAAAAAAAAAAAAAAAAAAAAAAAAATGAAGGTAAAAATCTTTTTTCTGATTTCTTTGATAGATGATCGACTGTGCGAAAAACAGTAATTTTGGATGCGAGGGTGGGGACATATGTAGCTCGCTCTCGTGGTTGTTAGCGTCTAAAGTTCAAATATTTCGAGAATCAACTTATCCGCTTGTAGGAAAGACGAGTATGTGTAAACTCGGGAAGTAAGTATATTGAAATAAATAAAAATATATTTAAAGGATATGGAACACGGACAACAATTAATTTTAAGATATCGTTGTTGCAGAATGATAGACAAGGCATCTGGTGTAAAAATACGGGATTTTAATTGTGATAAGTAAGAAAATTGCATTATATGCTACATGACATTAACAATTTCAAATGAAAGATTATATTTAAGTATTAGACATTCTCAATCGGTAAAAGGGATGAGACGTAACGTATTGCGGCATAAATGTGTGTTGTTTTGTACATGTATAATTAGCTATAAATGCCTTTCTTACATAAGCTAACCGGCTAATGTTATTCGTATGACATGTATGCGGCGATACTATTGTGAAAGAATCATAGCTTCTTCTTGCGAATCTAATTGAACGAAAAGTTATTTGAAAAGTTAATGAAAATTTGCTAAATTAAAATTTGGATAAAATGTTTTCATTTATTTGTTAATTAAATAGATGTTATCTACAATCTATAACGAATAACATTCGCCTGCAGCGTTTGCCGTTAAGAAGATTAAAGGTTTAACGGACTTTAGTTTCGTAGATGCAGAAGACGAGCTATTGATAACAGTGGCCACTCATGGACCAGTGGCGGCAGCGGTAAACGCTTTATCTTGGCAAAATTATTTAGGTGGTGTAATACAATATCACTGTGATGGTTCCTTTGATAATCTGAATCACGCTGTGCAGATAATAGGATACGACAAATCAGCTGCCATACCACATTATATTATAAAAAATTCATGGGGAACAAACTTCGGCGATAAAGGTTATATGTACATAGGAATAGGCAATAATCTATGCGGTATGGGCTTCTTATCTTTACACATATTTACACATAATGGAAAAAATATATATTTATTATTAATTTTATATCGAATTTTGTTTTTTGTTAACAGGCATAGCGAATCAAGTTTCATCATTAGATATTCTTTAAGGTGATTGATATAGATGGAGATGTTTGAAGAAAGTATTTTATATATCGATCCTAAGATGCATAGATGTGTTAGAAAGCGACTATAATATTAATAACAATAACATTCATAAGATTATATTTCCAATATTTGTTATACAATTGCGGCCATTTGTATATTTTTTACAAATATTCTAGTATATATATATATGTTAAAGTAAAATAAAATAAAATAGAGATTTATGTCGTCGTTTCTATATTTATGCGTTTCATACTTCATTACCCATCCTACTTACGTATCTTGACATTCACGGTATCGGGCCATACTTATTTTTCTATGTATCATCCACTGTACATCCAGAATTGTTTTGATTATCATCAGGATTCCATCCGTTACAGTCAATGGATAATTTTGTCTTCATTTGTTTCGTTAACGGCGGAATCATATGGCGAGGTATCAAAAATGTGGACAAATTAAATAAGTCTAAAAATACTTTGTACCGGTCACTGTCAACGAAAAATATAAGTTATTAGTGAAACACGCCATTTAGAATATTTTTCATAAAAGCATATAAATAAATATACCAACCTTAAAGTAGATTTTAAGTATTGATATCCCGAAGATCCTCCGGTTCCAAGTTGTTGGGAGCCAATCATTCTTTGAACCATCAGAACATGATTATCTGGCGGGCAAAAAAGATATTCAAGTATTTTACCCACTTATAAAATGCTTAGATCAAGTAAATACTTTTTCTTACACCTCCATTTGGTAATTAGAGAATCGATATCCATTAATGCGGTCAAAATTTGATGAGGTTGACTAAACCTTGGTTCGTCGCGGTATAACGTAATCATCACCGCACCTTGAAGAGCGCCGAACACGAATTTTCTCTCTCCTCGGGATACGAGCGCATTATGAAGAGATTCGTTGAAGATCGTCTCGAATACTGCTCTCCGAGAACGTACATTTGCCAAATGATAATTTCTGACTTGTTCCTTCCTATGTTTCTATGAAAACAATGAGGAAGCATTAGCAGCGCTTCTCCAACATAAATAGTTATTCGCATACGTAAAGCAAATGATTACTTGAGCAAGTTGCTCCTGCTCGACGAGGAGTTCCTCGACGGATTTTTTGTATTTCCCCCAGAAATCAAAGTCATGAGGTTCTAGACCCGGTGTTCTTGCTAACCATTTCTGAACAAGGCAACTGAGACTAGGTTCATCTTCCGAACGTTTAATCGCCTCGATAGCTTTTGGATCCCTTCCGAACGCCCTGGCGTAACTTTGATTATACTTGACTCTGTGCTCCTGTTTCACACCCAACTTATTCTCCAATAAACGAAACTGTAGCGATTGAAAACCCGAAGCTGGGCATAGGTAGTCTCTAAATGCCATAAAATCCAGCGGCGTCATGGTTTCCAAAATTGTTACTTGGTCCACTAGCAACTGAAAGATACATATTCGTATGAATATTGGGGAATGTCATCTTTTGGATATTAGACATTTTCAATATCGAATATATGTACATCTTTAAGGTCAATCTATTGTCTTTGTATACGGACGTTCAATCGATCTTACCGAGTCCACGTCTAAGCGAGCGGACTTGCATTTCTATGGTTTCCGCGTTTACGCTCCTATCGTACGAGGGAGGAAGAAGTAATCACTAAGATGAGTAATGATAATTTTTTTTTTTTACAGCTATTCTAATAATCAAATTTAAAAACGGAGACACGAAAGAGAAATAAAAAATCAATAACATTGAATATGGTCGTAACTCAAATACTAGTCTCGTTATGGTTTCTGGTGGAAACATCATTTTGAATAGCAGTTCTGAAAGGACACGATTGTATCCCGTATTAAATCCCACTTACTTAACCCTGCTACATAATTTTTCAATAGAACAAGAGAAGAAAACGTGGTAACCACGCCTGTATTCTGTGGTATGGAAAGAGCGGCAATGCCCTTGTTACCTAACTGATCTATACGTGTCAGTGCGGGGTGTCGCATATCGTCCAGCGGTATTAACTTACTTAGATCCCACTGTTATTTCTACAGTTCCCACAGTCTTTCTTATTCCGGCATGAAAGAGGAGGAGAAAAGTGATAGTAATGAAAAAGTGTCGCATTGCTAAGAACCTTGATCCGCTTAGCAAACTTTCATGTGATTTTCATTATACGACAGTCGTGAAAAGCGTACAATATTTTAAAGAATATTGTTTTTAAAACGGATGACTTGTAAAAAGAAAAGAAATACGAGTTTACAGAGAACAAACCCTATTAGCGCAAGTCGGACTTCATTTTTTCCTTGATTATTTGAATTTACTTGACAAATATAAAAGTTTTCGTTATTTGATTAATTGAAAATGCAAATGTCGCGTAAGAATGGAACGATACGTCTGTTTCTGCAGATGCGTGTTGCCATCTGCGTATTATCGTGTCTTGAAAGTTTCAAATATTTTTTTCAGTATCTTCTATCACTTGTGATTTGTAAAGTAGCACGTATGCCAATTTTCAATGGTGACGTTTGAAATGTGATTAGATGTAACGCTGAAGCACCCTCTGTCATATATATCAATGCTCTAATTGGCTTCCGATTAAGGGTCGTTCACATTCCTTCCATCACTGTCATTGTCAACATATGGCCACTGGCCTTCTTTTCCCAGAGTATAGGATTACCCGATGATGTGCGCGTTGCGCGGGAAACATATAATATTTACCGTTGTCTTCCTCTTTATTTAAACTATCTTTTATCGTTCAACCGTTTTTATCGTAACATCCATGAGATAGAATTATGTCAAGGACTTCCGACTTTGCTTACTTTTAATATGAGAACGATGCGGTTTAATCTCTTCAAGATTTCCAGCGTTCTTGATTCGTTCAAAACTTGGGAAATTCGAGTCTTCTGGATAGCAGTGAGATTGTTAGAGGTACCATTGAAATCATAGCTGCTTGGCTCGGAGTTGAAAAGTACTCTGACCGAGTCCAATTCGTAGATAATTTGTTTGAACCAGAGTTCATACGCTATGGATTAACGGTAGAAAAATATAATTCCTTTGGTAGTCATTCTTTTTATCAGATTAAATTTCGTGTATCGCCCTTTTTACTTAAAAAGAATATACCAATTATTATTATTTGAAACACCGTTTCGAAATTGAAGAAAACTGATCTTTCATCATTTTTCTTGTCCTATCTTTATCCTTCTTCATTCAGTTGCAAGTATCTAATTTCTATTATCTATAACATTATTAAAAAAAGAAAAAAAAAAAGACGAGTATCATCAAATATTGGAACATATATTGAAAAACGATAAAGAAGCTAGATAAGATATTTTAACTAAGAATGACGGTATAGTACCTGAAATAATTATTAATGGCATGAGTGACATATTCATGCTACATACTATATTATATTCATAGTACATTACTACAGAAGAACAGGAAATATAGTTTGATACAAATAGATAAAGTCAAACCTCTGTTGCATAATATAGTCCATAATTTGTTGCGAATGTTGCAACGATAAAAATTATTACCCTGATGAGTGATGATAAAAAGATGCTCATCGTGCACCTCCTTGTTGTATTCGACGCTCAGTAACCTTTGTGCGGTTAAGATTTTATCCAATCGAAGGTATTCGCCGTAAAGCATACCCGAACCTTCGGTCAATTGATCAGTTTCTTGATGATCAGTCTCATGATCTTCTCTAAAAAAAAAAGAAAAAGAAAAAAAAAAAGAAAAAAAAACACGATAATTCAATTTTATCGTTAAATTTAAATTCATTAATTTATATGTTATTTAAAGCACTCCGTATTCAATTCAAAATGTAACGGAAATTATTTGATTCAAAATGTTTGATCGTTTCGCATAACGATTAATTTTGACGATTATTTATTTGTAAATCGAAAAAATGATTATTGTCGGAGAAATGCACAATTTTATTATTTAAATCAAGAATTGCCAAACATTACATAGATTTCGATATAGCAAAAATATATTTTTAAAAGATTACTTACGCAATACCGCCTGATAAGGGACACGCCATCTTTTATTCGAAAGTATCACGCGTGCTTCAAATTTTGTTTGTCGAATTGTACTATAGTTATATATGGAGATAATGTGCCACTTTGAAACAACAATTAAAAGTTGAACAATAAATAAATTTCACGATGAATTGCAATGCTAACAGTTCACTTTAGGCAAGCTCTCAGTTCAGAATGATATTTTGTCAAGTTTCAACGAGCATCACTCAGTTGCAAATAACATAAAGGGATACATGTTGTTAGGTAGGTGGTTGAGCCATAACTGAACAAACTGAATGACCACCGACTCGCGAAACTATCCCTCTTATGTTTCCAAGTTGGACGGCACGTGAATGAACGATTGTTGTTTAAGCTTCTTTGCCTGTCTTTCTATATTAGAAAGCTATCTATAAACATTTTAGTATCTGCGAAGAATGTTATTACACTACTTCGTTTGATTATTGACAAAAGAATTTTATTTTCTAAGGGTTATCATATATGTATATATGAATAGGAGGAATAGAGTTTTTTAATCGATAATTCGATCCTTTTATTACACGTGCCTTTATTTCCGCGATTACAGAAAATCGATCATCGAAATATCGAATATACAAAAATTAGAAGTTTCATCATTGATAAGTGGTCTTTAATTATATTAAGGATGGTATAATAATTAAAATGATTCAGAATTATGAACGATTTCATAAATTGTAAAATTCTTAAGTTATCCTACTAGTTATATGCTTATATATATATATATATATATATTGATCGATAATGCAAAATCTACCTGTACTACTGTTAGAAACAAAAATGGCATTTGTTTTTTGTACCTGCTTCAAAATTAATAGTCTGACATGTAAATGCTAGATGTCGCGAGAATGAACTTTTTAAATCAGCATAGTTGCATGATCGTGACCATAGATATCGCAAATTGTGTGATTGAGTGGCAAATTTATAAAATTAATTTTTTTATGTTTCTTTGTTGTTAACGGGTTTAGCAAACTATAGGAATGGAAGATATTTTTCCGAGTAGTATTTCTATACACATTTCTACAGAGTATTGAAATATTCTTAATTCATGGAATCGTTAATCTTTCGTAATATATTAATTGCTTTTTCTTTCGCTATCTAGCAACGCGTTATCATAAATGGTCAGAACATCGATTGTTTTTTTTTATTGCGGAGAGTAATGAAACATTGCGTAACATTGACCCTGTCCTCATTTATCAGATCAATTCGTAACGCTTTTGAAATTATGCTTGGTTATATTCGTTGTCGATATGTAATCCAGTGCCATACCAAGAATAACGTATCGTTGAATTTGTTTTCCTATCAGTTACAAAACTGTTGTAATGAAAATAAGTAGTATCATTTAAAGATACTTCGATAATCTTGAAATCTCGAAAAAAAAAAAAAAAAAAAAAATGGCCTCGAGAAAATATTTTTGACTATCACCATATTTGCCCCTTCGTACCGAATATTCCTTTCTATTGATATTTTTTCCTACCACAAAAGATAAGTAAGATATTTAAGATGAATACAAATATTTTTTTGCAGTTACTCGCAAGTTAACATAATCGAAAAAGTTCAATTAAAATTTCGTTCCAGTAAATGGTGATTAGGTATACGAGCTTAGCGAAACATTGAAAAATTTCACGGTCACGTATTTTCGAACTTGTAGCGAACTTTAACGATACAAGCACGACAATTGACCCTCGAAACAATGATAATGACATGTCAAAAGTTTCGCGTATCGCACGTATAACGGGTATACCTATATTCATAAAAGATATCTACAAAACATTTCGAACATTTTCATCAGTTTATTTAAATGAAATTCTGCCGTTTTCGATCTGTTTCATCCTCTAAATGATCAAACAAACGTTTGTCTGTTTACTAACTGTTAATCAATAGTTTTTTGGAGTTTGGTATTTATCGATTCATTCAAATTAGATTTGTATATTCTGTATTTCACCACCGAGTACAAACATTTGAATATGCCGGATACTCTGAGATAATTGACACGTGGCCGAAGCCTAAGCAAAAGGGCGTCGTTAGAAGTCGTACCAACTTTAGCATGTAGGAACTGGTGATCATACCAACCTATTATTTCCTCAACACTAACTTTAGAACCTTACAATGTCAACCGAGGCCAAGGTTACTATCGCATATCATCTCTCTATTCGTTTCACGATTCAAACAGAATCGATCGTGTAGACGTTCTCTTGTTAAATTGGCCAGTTAACCGGGCAGTAGAATACTTTCAGTGGACGGAGAACGATCAGGTACAGTAACTATTTACGAGCGTGTATCTCGTGAGAAAGTTAGTGAACCGTAGCTGGTAAAACGTTATTGAAATAAGCTGTATCGCGGGTAACGATTACGTACATTTGATTTCCATTGACACGATTTGAACTTGGTCTGTGTGTAATATACATTGTCGGCCATAAACGGAAGCGCAAACAATCGATATAATTGTAGCTGTTCAATTAAAATTTCGTTCCAGTAAATGGTGATCAGATATATCAGCTTAGCGAAACATTGAAAAATTTCACGGCCGCGTATTTTCGAAGTTGTCGCGAACTTTAACGATAGAAGCGCGATAATTGACCCTCGAAACAATGATAATGACATGTCAAAAGTTTCGCGTATCGCACGTATAACGGGTATACCTATATTCATAAAAGATATCTACAAAACATTTCGAACATTTTCATCAGTTTGTTTAAATGAAATTTTGCCGTGTACGATCTGTTTCATCCTCTAAATGGCGAAACAAACGTTTGTCTGTCTACTAACTGTTAATCAATAGTTTTTTGGATTTTGGTATTTATTGATTCATTCAGATTAGATTTGTAGATTCTGTATTTCACCATCAAGTACAAACATGTGAATATACCGGATACTCTGAGATAATTGACACGTGGCCGACGCCTAAGCAAAAGGGCGTCGTTAGAAGTCGTACCAACTTAGCATGTAGGAACTGTGGTGATCATACCAACCTACTATTTCCTCAACACTAACTTCGGAACCTTACAATGTCAACCAAGGTCAAGGTTACTGTCGCATATCATCTCTCTATTCGTTTCACGGTTCAGACAGAATCGATCGTGTAGACGTTCTCTTGTTAAATTGGCCAGTTAACCGGGCAGTAGAATACTTTCAGTGGACGGAGAACGATCAGGTACAGTAACTATTTACGAGCGTGTATCTGGTGAGAAAGTTAGTGAACCGTAGCTGGTAAAACGTTATTGAAATAAGCTCTATCGCGTTTAACGATTACGTACATTTGATTTCTATTGACACTATTTGAACTTGGTCTGTTTGTAATATACATTGTCGGTCATAAACACAAGCGTAAACAATCGTTACATTTGTTTAGAAAGGTAGCAGGTTTTTGTATTACGAGATTTGTATATTATACGTCAAATTTTTATACTTGTGCTAAAATTAAGAGAAAGAGAGAGAAAGAGAAAAAAGAAATGTTTAATATGCAAAAAGTTGTTATCAATGAAATAATGTAAGTGCGTCGAAGATAAAAAAATTTAATTATAATAGAAGATAAATAAATAACTCGTCCTTGAATATTTTTGTAGTTGGTAGTTTACTTCTGAAAGGAGTACAAACCGATAAACAGGATAGATAATTTGAAGTGTTGAACGTTACTATGTTACTCATATATACTTGTAGTAGGATTATTTATTCCAGACAGTCTGTAGTTCTTGACGACGCTGTTCATATAACTTTTAAGTGAGTATCGTTACCAAGTAATCACGTGATAATATCGAATTTTCCATTATAACGACTATATAACGCTGTTAAGTTGATAGGTTCGCTTATTAGAAATACGTTTTCCTAAATATTATAATTAAATATATATATATATATATATATATATATATTTAATGTTCATATATTATATATACATTATTATTTATATTTATATAATATAATATAACGTGTGAATATTAAATATATGTAGTATGAATATTTAAATACGATGCTTTTATTTAATTTCAAGAAGAAAAATTCATTTGCGTTATTTTTGTTTTGCCATGGAGACTGGAAAGGACAGAGATCCGGTAAATAAATACATACATACGTGCTTTTATTTAATTTCGTCATATTTCCTAACTGAATTTTCGAAAACTTTCGTGTGAAACATGGAACTCTCGTCGAATAAAAGTGAAAAGATAGAAAACTAAATAAAGAAACTTTCCAAATTCATTTTGGTACTCGGTTAGTTTTAACCGTATATCATATGACGTAATATAAAAATAATATAAGTCAACTTTCGTTGATAATTAGTGTCTAATTTATAATTAGTTACGGGCTAAAGGAACATCAAACTTGAATACGTGTATATATTTTTTTAATTAGAACAGAATAGATAATGTTTCTTGTTTTATGAATCACAGCATACATCCGTACAACATCATGTATGGATTTACGATCAATTTAGAGATACAGCGAGCGGAGTATTCGACATAATTCTTAGTATGTAGATTTTATTCTGTACTATGTAGATAAATTAATACGTATGTACCATTTCTTTAGTTTCCTGCGTAGAGATATGAAATTGTATAGAAATCCGTAGTCTAATTAACGAATGGAATTATCAATCTCTCGAGAATTAATGGTCGTTCGCGGCAGTGACTTTCACTTATTTATTTCATTGCCGTGGTTTTGAACGGGCAAAAGTAATGTAGAAGGACGAGGATATCAAAGGAAATCTGAAATTATAAAAAAAGTTTCACAATAATTTATATCAAATACACGTGTAAAGTTTCGCAAATGAAAAGACAGGTATTCTATGAAAGTTATTTGTTAGCACACAGCAACGTAGTAGGAGGTAACAATCGGAACCGCAGTGAAGGCTGTTAACGTGTACTTGTATAGTGTAGAAATCGATGAAACGAATAGAATCGTGATTATTATTGCTGTGGTTAGGTGATTTTTATTCTATAGTGTATGTGCAACAATACGTGAAAAAGAAGGATAGCAGGAGGTGAGGAAAAAGGTACATATATGCCAGATACGTACGTATTACGTTACGTTACAGAAATCGAACCAATATTTAATAGATTACACACAGATACTTGGTTCCCGTTATTTACATGTATTGTATATGGGCGATAAGACGCAGAAACCTCTCTCTCTCTCTCTCTCTCTCTCTCTCTCTCTCGAGAAATCGTGTCAGGCATCGGTGTCGCGGCGAACCGAACGCCGATGATCAAAATATTCCCCAACATCGAATCATCGATTATCTGTTTCAGTCAGTCGCTGAGAAAACATCAAGAGGTCGACATCTTCGCATAAGACACTTAAGTAATAACGTAAGAACGTGTGGTTTTTTTTTTTTTTTAAATAAACATTTAGTCCCTTCCTTACACGTATTTAAAATTACATTACGTTACATGAGCATTACTTTATACAAAATCGATGTAAAGATATTATTTTCTCTTGAAAGTATACCGATGAATCAGGATGCGTGAAAGATGAATTACTTTTGCAGGAAATGTCGAAAGTCTTCCTATACGTAAATGACATTAGTCCACCGAGTCGTACCGTTCTAATGGTGGCTAAGGAAGTTAAGATGGATTTCAAGATTCGCGAGGTTAACTTGGACAAGCAGGAACATCTATCAGAGGAATTTTTAAAAGTAAAAAATTTAACTCTTCCCACTGAACGAAACGCGTTAAAATGGAATTCAAATTTCTACTTGTTTCTAACTTTTTTTTTATCAGATGAATCCTTTGCACACGATTCCGGTGTTGGACGATCACGGATATATTCTTTCGGATAGGTGAAACATTTTTATATCTTGTATCTAATTCTTGATGTATTCATTTAATAATTGGCATCGATTTCTTTTCAGTCACGCTATCTCCGGTTATTTGGTTGATGAGTTCTCAGATCTTATGGCTCTGTACCCGAAAGATCTGCAGAAACGAGCTCTGATTATTCGGTGTTTCATATTCGAAGCGGAGACATTGTTCCCTCCTTTGAAACGCGCCATGGTGAGTGATTCGTTGTTTATGTATATACCGAGGAGAGTGGTGAAGTTTATTTGGTGTGTGTCAGATTTTTCACATCTTATTGTCATCTTATTATCCAATTGTGTCATCGGCTTACGTTTTCCCATCGTTGGGAAATCCCGTTGCACGTATAAAACAATGGTGATTGCTAATACTTGTATAGTCAAGCATCCAAAAGCCAGTTTTCCAGAGTCACCTTCACCACGACTCGTATAGTAAGATAAAAGAATTTCATCGCTACAGATTTTCAAACAAACAGGAAGGAGGAAACGCTTGCGTTGCGCATTTACATAGGTTGGTTCGTGCACTCCTATCGATGGTGCTGCTGCAGTAGACAAAAGCGGCCATCGGGGCAGCCGATTAAGTCGCGCGAAAGGAGGTTAATGCGATCCACCTTTCCGCACGTATATACCGGCAGGAGCATTATGTGATACATCCTATGTATCTCATCCTATGTACCTTTTACGGCGCCTAATAAAGTCGGCTAACTACACACATTTTTGTCCGTGATGGGCCAACTACGAGCGACTCGTTTCCGGACGTGTACTTCTGTACATATACACTTTTAACTAGTAGCAGGGCCGAATTAATGTTACAGCAAGTTTTGAGTTTTCCCAACAGGAGAAAGAAGCGCGTTTTTGGTTAAGTTTATGCGAATTGGAGAAAAAGACGAAAGATGTTGTTTGGCAAGAAATTGAAAAAAGAGGATTATATTAATTCTGCTATGACCTTTGAATTTTTGTACGACTCAATCCCGCTTCGGTTTCGAGCGAGCAAAAAAGGCTTGTAATGTTTTAAGAGAATCATTGATATATATATATATATATATTTGAGAGAATCACGAGAGAGAAACGAGAGAGTCATGTATATCAATAATGATTTCTTTTGTGTTTTCTTTGAATTTAGGCAAATTTTTGAACGGTCACTATATGACATTTCCAGTTAGGAATCCAGGCTGTTAATAAGCTAAGGTGAAAGCAACATATGAGAATAAATTTAGGAAAATATACAGATTCTCTCTAGAAACTGAGAGTGCACGCTAAAAACCTAAATCTAACCCATAGCGCTGATGTTGTAAGCATACGATACGGTTGATTATAGTAGAACACGTACGTTGTACATAGACTTAGAAGTTATACGAATTAACTTTGACCCTTGGAAATAAATGTGCGTCCGGAAGTTTGGTGTTGTGCAGACTATAACGCAGTTGCTCATGACGCAAACCTTCTGCAGTGACAGATAATTTCACAGGCTGATGATATACACATCATTAATTCGAAATATTTACAATTTTATTATATCCTCGTTCATTCAAACTTACATTTTTCCACACTTTATATATTTTTTCTTTTTATGTTATTTGTAACTTTTCACTGTTATAGCGATCGATATTAATGGGACAACAGTCTTCTATCTCCAAAGAAGATATAGACGCATGTAAAGAATCGTTCTCGCAGTTGAATAAGCTTCTGGAAGGCAAGAAGAAATGGTTGATCGACCACGAAACTTACACTGTCGCGGATATTAGTTGCGTTACTACGGCCTCCAGTGCCTCTGTAAGTTGTTTAATATTTATTAAAACGAATATCACAACGTTTTGAGAATTAGATGACATCTCTTCGAACGTTTTCTCTAGATTCTGGTGGATATGGATCTATATCCGAATGTAAAGGCTTGGATGAAAAGGTGCGAGCAAGAAATACCGAGCTACAAAGAGTGGAATGTACCAGGGCTTAAAAAATTACATGCTCTTCTTGCTCCCGCAGTTCCCAGTTCCTAAATATATAAAATATACCTATATGTGTGTGTGCGTGTGTGCGTGTGTGTGTGTGTGTGTATATATATAGATATATAGATATAATAAATATATCTATAATCAGAGTGGCAACAAAGTGAAAGAGTGAGATGATTGCTTTGATAATAAGTGTGGAGTTCCAATAATTTTTTTTTTATTTTCATATATCATTTTTGTATTTTGTAATTCTGCTATAATTTGTTATATACACAGTTGTATGACAAATACTAATAAAAATACATATATACTTATATCAGATTAATTTTAAACTCTTTCTCTCTCTCTCTCTCTCTCTCTCTCTCTCTCTCTCTCTCTCAGCTTCACTTACAAAAACGTAAACAAAATGTCGTTTAATTAGCGACGCATTATTCGTCGAATGGCGTGCAGTAACGCTCGAGCGATGGTCTCATTTCATTATTGTCAACATGCAGTGCATATCATTCACCGGACACGATGTTTCCCGGAAGGGTAGATAACTCGTATTCTGATTAATATGCCATTTTTTCGTGTATTTTCACTTGTCTTTTTGCGATATTCCTTTTGTATCTTTTTCTCTGATTTCTAGTGTTATCAAAGATATCTGTATGGTCACATGATCGACATTCGACCGTGAAGACCACACAAGGAGCAACGATTGCGAGCCATAGAATTTCTCCGTTGTTATCAATGCGACATAGATCGATAGATAAACAAAAGAATGCTAGAGGATTCAAGATTGAATTTCGAGATGTTAGGCGATTCAAACAACTGTATCTTACCATGTCAAAGAGTCAGTATGGCACAAGATACGACGATTACTTAGCGTCGAGGGTCGAAGAAGAGGCGTTATCAGAAGCCAAATATTATACGTTATCGTCACCATCATCGCCGAGACGATATATATCATCGAGGGCCTGACGTCCTTTAATTCGCGTATCTATGATTATTATGACGACGACATGCCCTGTTTGCTCTGGACTCTGGACACGTGTACACAGCGGATCTATAAATTGCAAGCCTTTCATCAGATTTTGCTATGCCTCTACGCCCCGTTTCGTAACCGTGAAAATCGTGGCTGATATCCATTTTCTCGATTAGTATTCGAGACTCTTCATTTTCATCTGTTTCATAATTATTTGTATGGCAGACGAAAGATCAACTTGCGAGTTTCGAGTTTCACGAAATCGTGTGCCGTTACGACGTATGCCGGCGGAAATGGAAACGAGGAAGGTTGGTTTAATTGGTAATCAAGAAAATTCATGGTCTACAGTGACGGGCGAAAACTGTGTTGCCAACGGTTTGATGGAACCTACGCAATCGCTGACATTGAACCTGTTTATCGCACGGACAAACGTCTTTTTGCCTTCTTTTTTTGTCACTCTATTGAAACTGGTTGCGACTATATTTGTAATAGTTCATCATTACACCGCGGTGCATCGTATGTTTGATAGAAAGTTGCAGGAAATAATACCAATAATAGTAACTTGGTATGCATCGTTAGGTTTTCTGTTTATTTGATTTTATATACCGATTGGATTTGTAGATTTGCACAGATTTAAGACCAATCTCGTATATGGAACGGTGGATGCGCGCGAGACATTCTGTTTCTCGTTGCTTCGTCCAAAAATAGATGTAGATCAATCTGCAAATCGGAATCTACGTTTCGTCTAGGACATTATTGCACTCGGTAGGTGGTTTCGAGGAATCGAACTGAACGAGTTCCAAGTTTCGCAAGAATCGACCAATCTCGTTTGGAAGAACCACCGACGAGAATTTGATTATTTGATTGTTTCCAGTTGGTTTCTGAAATTTCGATAATCACGAAGTAGTGAAAATTGACGGAGACACACCGATTTGAAATAGATTGATTTTAATCTTTTCAAATATAAAATACTATTTTAAATTTATTTTCAGTAGAAATGAAACGATGTATTCAGGTATAGAAGATCGATAAGTAAAGAAATTATTAACTTGTTCGGTTAACACGCTCAACTACTGCACGTTTTGTAATATCGCCGATCTGTCTAAACGACCACTTTCATTGTCTTCTATGCGTAGATATTGTATGAAAAACAACGTGATTACGGGAAATGCACGCGTTGCACGAGAAGTCGATTAATTAGCCACCACTTCTTCCTTTACCGTGTATAGTCGTCTCGCAAATGCGTCATACTTTACCTATTTCTCCCTCTTTGCCTCTCTCTCTCTCTCTCTCTCTCTCTCTCTCTGTATTTATTAGGTAACTGTCGATATAACTACGGAGACAGGTTTTTCACTCTTTCTTTTCAGTGGGATATCTCCCCTTGGCACGAATCCATGCAACCATTTCTTTACTTTCTGATATAGTCACCGCGTCACCCGATACTACGTCTATCACTATAATGCAACGCGTATGCAGCCCCAGCATTCTCGATTTCTACGAAATAAGACGCGGAGGGCGAGCTCTGGTCGGACAGGTTCTCTCGCTTTTTGGTTCTCGTTTTTTAAATACTACGTGCTTCGTAGTATTTTTAGATTCAGCTGTGAGACTTAAAAAAAATACAGATAAATAGGATTGTCGATTCGGTTACGTGGAAATCCGCTATCCTCTCTCGTGTCCGCTAATAGGATTACCACCCGTGACCGATAAAGAGTAGAAAAAAGAGGGGAATCTCATTTCAGTCAACCAGAATGGACTTACCGCTTCCGAAAAGGAAACAAAGGAAAAAGAAAGAAGGACGAAGGAAAGGATCAAGAATGTTCAGTTTCTCTTCCACGTAGCGTTCTTTATATTACAGACGCGAGAATATTTACGAACCACCGAACCACGAAGAGGAATCGCCTTTGGGCCATTTATTTCTCTTCACGCTGCGAGGACATTAACGAGGAGATGCGGTTGTACGTTTTTCTTTCTTCTGTGATGTCTACACCTCCCTTAAAGTCACCTCTACATACCTGAACCATCTCGCGGTAAAAATACTTTCAATTACACGCTCCAAGTTTTCTCGAATCTATTATATTTAGTTCCTGCCCCGGACAACCTTCGATTCGCTTCGATCGAATATTTCCCCGTCGATCAATATTTTTCTTGTTATATACTGCTTCAGGAAAAAACGATAAACGAACGATCGTTCTACGAAGAGGATCGTATCAACTTCCTGGCAAAGTCTCCGCACGAAAATCCTCGATCCATCTGCTCCTCTTGTCGAACGAAGGAATTCTTTGAAACGCTGCCTGGAACTGGTTCACACAGTTTTTCATTGATATTTGTAACGAAGAGAGGTTCTACTTTTCGTATATTCGTTACGATAGATGTTGATTTATACGATGATAATGGCAATTGTTAACGAAACACTGGTAGACCTTAGGTACATTGTTATGAATGTGAAAGAGAAAATGATGAGAAACTCGCCATTGAGAATGTAGGAAGGATCGCGTAGATTAGGTATACGTTAGTGTATTCTTAAGATCTTACTTCCATGATTGGTTATAACGCATAAAACATGAATCAAAGAAGCAACCATGAAAGTATCGGCCATAAGTATTAAGATATTATCTACCAGTATGCTACTAGATCTATTAATATGTATTTGGTACAAATTGAATGCCTTCTACTGGCTTTACTCGCCAGTTATTTTAGTAAAAATCTCATTTTATTCACATCATGCATGCCTTATAATGTAAAATTTTAAATACGGTAGAATTTGTTAAGATTTTTCAATAAATATAACGATTAGAAGACGCTCCAATGCTTATGGTTAATGGTGTGTATAGAAAAAATATATAATGCAGGGAGAACAACTTTTATTCATTTACTGCAAAAAAAAAAAGAAAAAAAAAAGAAATTAATCAAACTCTCAAAGATGCACCATTGAAAATTTTTCAAATTTCAATGAAAAATCGCAAACCGATCCTTTTTAAATTTTATATTCTGGAAATTAGCATTATACAACTAAGTGGTGACGTAGTTGGTCGGCGAAAAATGTGGTTTGATGTATCGCGCAACGCAAAATGTTTATTCTGTCTGACGATAATGTATAAATTTCGGTCTGATACTTTCCTTCTTTCGAACGATAATTAATTTCATCGTTTTACAATTTTGGCGTTCATTTATTTTCCTCCGTCTAGATACCATTAATTAATATTAATTAATAACCGAAGCAATCGTTTGACCGACGAGAGGATAGGAGTTTCGATAATGAAAATGATAGGCAACTGTGTATGATTGGCCTGAATTGAACGTTTCAATACAACAAGAGGTCAGTCGATCGACCTATTCGTCTTAAATCCTGCATGCGTCTATTTGCTAAACAAATTCGGTCGTTAAAAGTCGCATTGACGCTCCTTTTGCGTAAGTAAATAAATCTAAGCATTGGTACCAATACACTAGATAACAATTCACTGGAATTAACGAATTGTACGATCGATAGGATCTGCGACAGGATTAATAATACAAAATTGTTGTTTTAAATTGCAACGTTAAAATCCATCGATTACGCAAGGTTATTCAATTTTAACAGGTTCGAATATCAATGATCCGCGCAATAAAATAAATGGGTGGACAATAGTTCGACGATATAACGGTAAAAACAAAGTTAAGGATTATTTAAAAAATTGTTGAAATTTTTAATCGTACGAATTTCAATACACTCTAGATATCGCCATGTTAATCGTGTATGAGTTTGAATCACTATATATTATGTGATCGTTATATATTATACATTATACCCTTTGTATCAAGATATTTATATATGTATATACAAAATATTTCGATTTCTACCAAAGAGTTTCTGAATCACTATACAAGAACTCCTGCGGCGAATCCTTGTCTCAATGTCTTGTTCTTTTTAAAATATACGTACATATATGTAAATCCTATTTTCTGAACGTCCGATGAACAAATGAATATCAATAGCTGTACAAGATTTTCCACACGGTTTACCATCCCTTTCTCCTCTTTCATTTTCTCAGGAAACAAATCTGAGTAAACAGTACCGCTCCACTCTGATTCTCCCAGAGCAATTCGATTACCTTTTTCAAGAGCGATGCAACGAATAGGATAAAATAAAGGAAGGAAGGAAGGAAGGAAGGAAGGAAGGAAGGAAGGAAGGAAGGAAAGGGAACCATAGGGCGCTCTAGGTAAAAAACAAATCACACCTCAGGCATCCATGGTTTATTCCGTGTCTTTGAATACTATAGCGAGAACGATTATTTTTATTTCGTTGAAAGATCAGAGCCGAAATCGCGAAAGAAAGGATAGAAAAAAGAAGAAGAAGAAAAAAAAAGATCATTCGCGTACAACCATGTTGTTGTATACGAACCTATAAATACATATTCACGAGCGGATGTTGAGGCATTGCTAAGGTCCACGTGGTCGTGGATCACGGTGGTGGCAACAGTCGGCCTCCGACCGTCGTCCAAGTGTGTATAAACGCAAGCCGGTGTGTTTCTCTTTTGCGAGACGAACAGTAAGAGCAAGGAAGATCGTGAACCGACGGAACAGGTCGGGGCGAGTTCCCTTTCGACTGGTGTTTTCGTTCGAACGCGCCTCGTGGAGGAGATAGCGGCTGTCCGTTTAAACGTAACATTTGCCAAATATTTGCGCAAAGGAACGCTTCGTCCGCTACTGAACTGTGTCGCGAATCGTCGCTTGAACGTAATAACGATCAGTTCTTGACGCGATCGACACTCGACATCACAAAGTTGCTCGTTTCGATCGAGGTAATCGTAAGACCAACGATCGGTGCAACGTTTTGCTCCTTGTTTTTCCTTTTATACCGCGTCCGACGACAGTGTGTTGGCAACACGCGGTATTAGCGACTGCGTTTTCACGAATTTGAATACCGACAGATCGATGAGACTCGAACGATATTGAAGCCTCGGGCTTGTGCTTTGTTCGACGATCGAGCAACGAACGCTAATATATCGAACTGCGCGATTCGGAGCGAGTAAATTACCGAGCAAGTAAACGTAAGTACTACAACGTGATTGCATTGTTACTAAAGGAGAACCGCGTTGTTTATCGATTCATGTTTCCATGGATGTTCGGGGGTCCCGGTTGCCTCCGTTTCGGAACGCTTCAGAAATTACGTGCCAGCGTGAAATGTAAAACGTTGGATTGAAATTCAAAACGATCGGACCTGAGGTTCGCGTCAGAGCGGTTTGTTTTGATGGCGTCGACAGCGTCGTTTTCTCTTTGTCGAATGTCTCTCCTTTTTCTTCTGCGCAAACGCTTCATATTCCGATATATCCGGCTTCCTGTTCGTAACTCGATCGTTGTTGCCCTTTCAGCAAATATCTTTCGGTTCGCATACAGTCAGAATTTTCGAGAGCTATGCTCGAAGAGCGCTTTGCAAATTCAACCAATCAGTCTTTCGATTCGGCTCGTCCGTCTTTCAATGTGAAACAAGCTTTCAACTTGATGTTCTCGTTTCGGTGTACACGTTGAGGAATGTAAGTAATACAGAGTGTCGTTCCCTTCCGAGATTCCCTTATTCTTCTTTGCCCATTGGCAAGGTCTACGCGCTGTTACGACATCGGGAAACTTGTTCGATCAGCTACGCTCCGCAGCAATCTGTTTAGGCTTTGAGAAAATTGATGCTGCTGTTTCTTTCTATTGCCTTTTGTTATCGATCATTGATCAAAACATGCTTTCAACGCTTCATGATGCACCGCGTTCTCATTTAAATAATCTTAAACGAAGCAAGCATCTCTCATAAAGTTGTTAAACGGGTTTCGTATTCAAAGATTTCCTTCTGTTACTTGTGCATGTGATATAATGCCATGTATGGACTTTTGAAAATTAGCACGCAAGGATTTTGACGTATCGCGAAAAGCGTTAATCATTGTTTTTTCGATCGTTCCGTGTCGGCTCGTCGACTTTGAACCGTGCAACTCGTGATCCTTAATGATCGAGAACATCTTGATAATAAAGAATCGATTTTGCTAGCGATACTCTACTATTTAGAACTTTAAATTACACTGCGAAGTAAATTCTAGGTTGTCAGGTGTCTGAAACGGAAGAGGTTAAGGAAACGATTATGATGGAATTACGTTCATTAATCGCGTATCTTTAGATTCACCTTCAAAAGATTCCTTGAATTTTTTTTCTCTTCATTAATCCTACTGAATCTTATTGAATCTTACTGAAACAATGCCTTTGTTTTTATCGGAGATTGTTTTATCGATTATCTAATATCGAAGAAGGTAAATTGCGATTTCTTTGTCCGAGTTTGGTCTTTCTTTCTTACGTCAGGTGTCTCTTCAATCTTCTGCAAATACGTTATCCTCTTTGCCATTATTGTTACCTCTCGGAGGAAGAGATCAAACTAGAACTTTATCAATATTCTAATCTGATAATAAAAATAAAAAGAAAATATATATATATATATATATATATATATATATATATATATATATATATATTCTCCAGAGCCTACATGATCTATCACGCGTTTCGCTTGTGCAACGTAGCTGAGAGACATAATTTACAAACGCAGTGAAAGTGCACACAATCTGTGACGTGCTAATGAATGAAACCATCCACCGACCGGAATGTTTCCCCTTCAAACAAGTTTCTTTATAATCACTGATTTAACAAACAACGAGCATCAAGTGAAACAGCAGAATGTAAATTTATAGTTACGCGCAGCTGCACCGGATTACATCATGAAGATTTGTATTCTACTTATCGGAGGATTGTTATTTATATTTACATTTTTATTACGCTTTCACGGACATACAAGTACTTTGATTTTGCTGCTTCAGTGTCATGCATTAGACATCGACAATAGTACGTCGCAAGCAAGTAAGCAAATATTCATTTTAATTGTTTTACAATTTCACGCGAAAAAATTTTTTTCTTCTTCTTCTTATATTTCTCGTTGTTATGGCGTTCGAGAAGCTTCCGACAATTTTCGTAAATGCATCCGCGAATGCCAGCGATTATACAAATGACAGAGTGAAGATGGTACGTACTTCCAAATCAATAATTACTTCGCATCTTTGTAATCTTGAACTGGAATAATGATGAGTGTGCGGAAGAGCTGGATAATTCGTGTGCGTGTACATGTGTGGCTATGCTACTGAATTTGGAGGTCAACCATCGTAATTGCCAACACGCCATTTAAAATGTTTATTTTCGATTGTCATTAGCCGGTTTTTGTCTATCGTAAATCGATGATTTCCTGAAATGTTATTCAACTACATTGTACAGGATAAATCTGTAATCTTCGATGTCTTACCACTATGTCAAGATCCAACAGTAGTTATAAATAGCCGACGACCGTTCGTTTAGCATTTTAATTTCATATCAATTTACGATTAGCGCTGATAATTGAGAATCGAATCGAGAGGCAAGTCGATAAAGTAGAGCGCTGGTCGATCGGTACATTAATTTCGGTAATTGAAACGACGCTTTGAACAAAATACGGTGAAATTAAGAGAAAATTGACAAATAAATTAGCTAGCTCTTTTTACATTTTACATATTCGGATACCATAAACCTATTATGTACCTACAAAGTGAACACGCCGGCACGTACATATTAATGATAATAACAGGTTCAAATCAAATTTAGAAGCTTCGATGTCAAAGCTGGAGATTATTTCGTGCGTTTCCAAGCGACACGCATTAAATTCTCATTTAATATTCAGCCATAATTTATTCACTGGAAATTAGAATACATCGAACGCTCCAAGCTTGATCACTTTCAATTGGTTATTTCGACCGGAAATAAAGGTGGAACTATGATATCCATACGTTGATACGGCACGTACGAATGATCGACTTCGTTCTTCGTACGAAAAGCAATCCGCACGGTTCGTTGTTCCGTTTCCCCGCAATGGATCCCGGGGCAGCACGCGACAGAGTGAAGCGCATTTCCGGTTGTCGATGTATCGATGCATCGATGTATCGATGTATCGACAGACGCGCTTGTTACGCCCTTTAAATATTTGTTCTGCCCTACGCGATATATCGACGATCGGTTTCGCCTGTTCAATCTTGATTTATGAATGGCGACTCGCTTTTCCAATGTATCCAACCATCGATCCTTCTCCACCGACATTTTCGAAATTTCCACGAAAGTCAGCTGCGTAACCGAAAGAGCTGTTTGACGAATCTCGGTTTTCTTGTTAGGCGAACAACGCGAGTAGCGTCGAATTCCGAAACGAAGGACTCGTGCGAGTGTATGGATAAACAGGGCTACGATTGCATCGATGTACGGCTGTGTAAGACACCGCAGCAGAGAAGTTAAAATCCGTAGCCATCCGAGGGACAAAATAATTCGTATAGTTTAAAGCATTGATAAACAGCGTAAAGTATTTTGACAATTCATTTTGCAGATCTAAACTGCTCCCGCGATGAGGGTCGACCAAATTGGACTTCTCTTGTGGAAGAATTACATCGTCCGAAAACGTCAACCGGTAATTATAATTATAAAATTGTATAATTGGAGATTCGTTGCAAGTTAGAAGCAGCGAAACGATATGTAAAATATATGCACAAAATTCAATGTTTATAGGGTATATTGGCTCTGGTATTCGTATGGCCTGTGGTCGTGTTCATGATCCTGTACACGATTCGCGACAATGTAGATCCGAAGTATTATCCAACTTGCCAATTTCCTGCGAGGTCTATGCCGCAGGATGGATTGCTGCCGTTCGTTCAAAGTTTCATTTGCAGCGTGGGAAATCCCTGCGATCCTCTATCGGAATACGAAGAAGTTCCTTCTTACAAAAATGCCACGTTAGTTTAGCAAGTTGCGAAATTTTCTTTTCCAAATATTTTATTAATTTTCTCTTTTTAATCATTTTAACCGTCTATAACGTCTAACGATTCGATACTATTTTAAACATTGTTTTAAATATCTCTGCGAATCGTTAAAGTAAAATAGCGAAAGTTGAAGCGGCAGCAAATGATTCTTAATTCCGTATACTTATTCCATTTCGATAGAAGCATGATGTAAAGAAGATTTATTTTTACAACAGCCTAGGTCCGTTAGTGGTAGAATTGCAGCCGATGCTCGGTAACGAAACGATTCTTTCCGCTATCAGCACGTTGCCGAACAGCATCCAGCTTCTAAAATCAATGGCGCAGATACTCACTAGACCAGAAATTAAAGCGCTGTTCGGTACGTATGCACGGGTTGCTCAACACCTCATTCACTATCGTGGGTATTCAGGAATTTGCATCGAGTATATTGAATTTGTCAAACTAGATCGCGGTATTCGATTGGGCGATCTGTTCAACAACCACGAGGAAATCAAGAATCTTCTTAGGGTTCAGATGCCGTACGCGCGAAGCGGATTGATCGACGAACTGTTTAACTCGTCCATAAAGCTACTATACGTAAGTATCGTGTATTATTAAGCCAGACAAACTGAACTCATCGATCGATTCATCCCGATGGAATTGTTTTCAACTTTTATTGGACCGATTTTCAGCTTATCGAGGCGTTCGGTTCGTCTAATATCGACGGCGCGATTTGTTCTCCGGAAATTTTGAAGAAGTATCTGATTCTACCTAACGAACAGGACTACTTGGAAATTTCCAAGATTCTCTGTGACATCGATTCGGCGAAGATACCCAACATGCTCGAGAGTCTGTCCAAGCGTCTTGATTTCTCCGGTTTGCTGGAAATGATAGACCGTGTAATGGCCAAGTTTCGCGATTACGATTTTTTCGACGACCTAAGGAGAGCGGTCGAAACGATTCTGGACCTGCAAACCACGATGAAGTTCGTTCCGCGGTACCTAAAGTTACGTCAATGGATACCAAAGATGATAATGGTGTTCAAGAACGTCACGTTCAAAGAAATCGACCTAACTTTGTGAGTAGCCCCGGTCGAATTTTAATTTCAAACGAATCTCTTTCGAACGAGACAAGATTGCTAAATAAATAAATAAATAAATAAATATAATTGGAGATAAAAGAAATAATATATTCTCGAATCTAATCGCAGCGTGAATAAATCTCTGCAAGTTTTGGATCCGGTGTTCTCGATGGAGCGTGATTGGGTGACCGTCCGTCGAACGTTCTTGAGATTGCAAAAGTTACTGGATCTAGCGAAACGGATGGTGGAGGATCAAACTATCGACCCCTCCGAGAGCTTTTTCACGATAGTGCAACGTTTGTCCAGTACAGTACGATTTGTGTACGGAAACATGGCGAATCCCGAGAATCTTACTCAAATTCTAGATCTGAGCATCGCCATTCTGCACGATGGCGCGAAATTGATGCAAAAGATTTTAGACGGCCACCAGGACGACATTCAGCTGTGAGATTTTTCCATTACTTATACAGTAACCTTTTTTTTTTTTTTTTTTTTTTTTTTTTTTTTTTTTTTTTTTTTTTTTTTTTTTTTTTTTTTTTTTTTTTTTTTTTTTTTTTTTTTTTTTTTTTTTTTTTTTTTTTTTTTTTTTTTTTTTTTTTTTTTTTTTTTTTTTTTTTTTTTTTTTTTTTTTTTTTTTTTTTTTTTTTTTTTTTTTTTTTTTTTTTTTTTTTTNCTTTCTTTTCTTTCTTTCTTTCTTTCTTTTTTAATGTATCTACGTATGTGTTGTGAAATGATTTTTTTTTTTCTTTTTTTTTCTATACAGACCAGCTGAAATTCTAGACGGACTCAGAGATTTTCTATCGGATAACATCCTAGCCACGTTGAGTTACATTTTGTCCTTCGTGCAAACGATCGTCAGAATGTTACACCATGTTGTCATTATTCACGAGGACGTTCAGTACAGAATTTACGATATTTCCATAAATCACAAGGACACGGTGCAAAAATTACTAACGAACGTCGATCCAAATTTTTATCGAACACTCGTTAAATCATTCTCCAGACTGGACTTCGTTGAGGTTGGCAAACGTTTCAATCATTTTTCTATAACTTTCCACGATTGATGGAACGCGCGAAATGATTCTTGGGTATATTGCAGAAATTCGTGGATGAGGTTAAACGCACGAGTCCCGACGACTTCTTTTGTCAGGGGGGGACGTTGAACGAAATTTTTGAGCTTTTCACAGACGGCAAAAACGAAGCTGAACGCGTCAAGGAACTACTGTGCAGCGATGACGGGAAGAATTTTATCCGGGACGTGTACGAAAGTTTCGAGTTGAGAAACTTTGAAAGCATAGTAAGCATTGTGTTTCGCTTGTATTGACGCGAATGATTCTCGGAACGTGTTCTCGATAATCGCCGGGGGTGACGTTGTTAGGTGAGCGACTCTTTATTCACGGTGTTCAATATGGCATTGCGCAAGGTGGTCAGCGTCGAGAAATCGAATCTAACTTCGCTAGTCGGCAACACAAAGGAGTTGATATCGTACTTGACATCGCCAAAAAGGCCAGATCCCGACTGGTCCGTATTCAAATTTGACGAAAGATGGCACGAAGCTTTCGAAGAAACTCGATCTCAAGGAAGATTGAACCTGTGAGTGGCGCCGTTAGATATTTCTTCGACCCCTTACACCCGAGATGAGAACAGCCTGTAAAGATTATTTACTCGACTTTTACTTTTGTTTCTCTTCAGTCTGGCGATCCATTTGGGCATAGCGAAAATTGTCGGCTCTCGTAGCGTGACTTATATTATTATCGAGCCTGATCTGAAGAAGATGAACATACTCGCGAAGATAATTTTGTATAACTTGAAGAAGGATCCTACGAGCTGGATCGGTGAATTTAGGCAGAGGAAAATGGAGCTGGTCGAATCGTTCTACTTGACCGTAACGGATAAGGATAAGGTTGGTAAAGAATCGCGTGACCATTTCATAATATCGACATTTCTACCGGTAGCGAGGAAATGTTGCGGAAGAACGGTTACAGTGAGACCTACCATTCATTCACACGCAAAAGTGTACACGCTGTATCAGCATAGTTTGTTTACAGAAAAAGAAACTGTTCTTCTATTTTACAGGTTTTACAAATTCTAGAATATGACAATTTTACCGATGTCTACTGTACGAATCCGGACCCGCCGGATTTACTAAATTTTCCGAAAGACTCGAACGAAACGGTGCTGAAGGCGTTGATTTGTCATATCTCGAAATCCGTACAAATGGACTTGGAAATCGACATGTCGAATATCGAGCAAATGGACGAAGCAAATGGGGTTCGTTATAACAATACCATTCGCTTCGATTCAATGAAAGAACCGTTCAATTGGACAGACTTTAACATGGAGACGATCGAGATTTATCGATACGTCGATGCTTTGGTCCATCAAAAGGATCCAGATTACGACATGACTAGATTAGAAAAGGCGAGAAAGGCTTTTGAAATATCCTGGAGCATCGATATTGGCGTCAAAGATGTTTTCGAGATGAGGTACGCAAGCAACAGAAATAATGTTCTCTTTCCTTTTTCATTACCTTTTTAAATGACGGATATTTACTTTGGTGACACGTTACATCTTTCTGCAGCGTAGGTTTGATCTGCAAGTTCTTCGAATTGATGGAGAGCTCTATTTTCTCGTCGAAAGGAGTATGGAAGGAGACGCACGCGATTGCCTGGGCGTCCTCGGTGATCTTTGAGTATATCGAGAAGATCGTTGATCAAATTCAGAGGAACGAGTATAGAGCGAAGCTCTCCGAGCTGCTGCAGGACATGCCGCAGACGGAAATTCTTTTAAGCGCCATTCTACGAAATTTATCTCCTTTGATCCTCGATGTCGTTGACATCGTAACTATGAAACCGATTCATCTTGTAAGCTATAGAATTCGAGCATTTTATATTTCGAGTCGAAATTTTCGTATAAAAATTCTTGAAAATTCCTGTTTTTTTTTTTTTCTTTTTTTCTCTCTCGCCAGATATCCGTTCTCGACGATTACAAATCGCGAGAAGAACGTTGGCCTTGCGTACGAAACGAGAGCGCCGGATCTGCCATGGAGATGCGAGAAGGCACTCGCGAAATAATCAGAGAGATCGAGAGGATATCATGTAATCCAGCTTTGTTTATTCAGGAATGGAACGAGCATCCCGTGTTCACGAAGACACGCAAGATCGTATGTTATTTATTTAGAATTTATTCTTTTCGCTTGACGTTCGGCTCAACGATACTCAACGGAATATATGATATGTCAGTTGCAGCACGATAAAATTGTTCAATCTCCACTTTTCAATTGGACCTTGGGTTACATAACATTCCGTCGCCAGGCCAAGAAGCTCGATGATTTGGTTAACGACGCCACACAGGTTATCCTGACGGAACAACCGCATTTCTGGGAGCATTGGAGGTCTCTCGTGCCGGAAGTTGAAAGCATATTTGATAAGAGGTGGCCGGATATGAGGAACGATGCCAAGTGAGAGATGCCATTATCGTCGATTAGTATTAGAGAAGCCCGCAGGAGAATATATATATATATATATATATATATATATATATATATATTTTTTTTTTTATGTATTTATGATTTAGAAACACCCTTGAATACGTTGATTACGAATTGGACAAGACAGTGATGGCCTTTCAAAGTAATCTTTCGGCTAGCGGCCTCTGGAATCCGGCAATATCCATTGAGAATCGCATTCTCGTTCTAATAAAATATATCTCGCACACTGTTCAGAAAATGATACAGACCGCAACTAACATTCTGCGCAATGGTGAGTGCCAAATAGTCTGTAAATTAGTCGTGAATCTTTTGTTTTCACAAGGTTAACAAAACCTGCCCTTGCTTTCCAGCTGTATCGTCGGAGCCTTCGGAAAATTCCATAAAACTGAGCTTATTCCCGTTGTTGGGATTCGACGATAAATCACCCATATCGATTTATTACAATAAGCTACCGTACGTCATGGTCACATTGATCAATGGATTGATGAGCACAAATGTCGGTGATCGGATATTCAATTCATCAGATAATGACATCACTTGTTCTCGATTGTTCGAATGGTGGTCAGATTCTGTTGCTGGCTTCACTCCCGAGGAATATAGAACCTTGAAGAATTTCACCTGTGACCTTGATCCTGATAACTTCAACGCTTACACTGACTTGTACATGGCCGAGGCTAATGTATGGACGAAACCTGTTAACAGATATCGATCTTCCATGATCACGGTAATAGGTGACATATACGATTTCGCGTTCGAAGTATGGAGGTTGATGGAGGATATAAAGGAGAAGAAGATAGAAATCGAGGTTCCATTTTCCATGTCTTATGTTTCAACTACTCTTCAGAAGTTCAAGTACGTTCTCGAGTTTTATGATACGGAGACCAATAACCAGAAGGTGAATCGATCGTTTTGTTAAGTATTCAAGTTGTCAGAAGTTCGTTGATATTTTTCTGATTAATATGTATGACGTTTTAGATGTTGGAAAGGAGCAACTACAGAATCTTTATAGAGGGTGTTGCCGAAGGTTTGAATCATATCACGAACGCGATAAAAAATATCAAGACACAGAATAACCATTTCAATATTTGGGATTTCGTTGAAAATGGCGATGCGCGCCAGTTGTTAAAGATTCTCGACAATCATCCTGAAGAAACGATCGCTTTAGTGGCTACGCTTAGTACGCCCGATTCGCCAACAAATGTTTTCATGTCGTACGACGATGTAAGGAAAACCATGTGCAGCTATCGGTTTAACACGAACTATTGGTCCACTCCGAACAGAACTCGATTCATAAAAGAAATATGTTCTTTCGATCCCGACCAATTACTGAAGGGTGTCACCAGTGCAGAATACTACGTAAGTAGAGCCAAATCATAGAAACGACGCTGTAACGTATCGTTTTTGTAATATTGACTTTAAAATACCGTGAATGCTTGACAGTCTTTTGTAACCGGTCAAACAACTACCATGTCAAAATCAACGCGCTTAAGCGCCTCCGTTATCAAACTGTTGGATACAGCGTTACGCTTTCACGCAGAGCAAAAGTCTGATTACGTTTTAAACTCGAGAATTTTCAATGCGACCACCTGGGGGAATTTATCGAACGACACCTGGTCTGTCATTGGCAAAGCTGGTGAAGCCTGGATAGAGAGGTACATGAAATTTGCGAAAAACGACAATCCTACGAAATTAAACGGATCGACAGACTCGCTGGCGAAATTGGCCCGAGCGTATCAGCTTCTAGACGCTACGATCGAGCTACTGGCCGGCGGGGATATTTGGCAGAAGCTTCGGATCCTCTACGAGAATTCAAGGGTGAAGCCTATCTTAATTCTAATAGAAGACCTGCCGAATCTCGTCGTCACCGTTGTTGACACTTTCGTGAAGTCGGAGAGATTGAACGATTTCGCTGAGAAACTCTCGTTTGGCAAGCTACACCCTTGTGACATCGACAAATATTTGATTGTGCCCAGCTTCGTGCGGAAGAAGGTCCTCTTGTCAAGTATTACCAACTTTTGCCAAAAGATCGTTCTCGCCGATGCACGACTGACTTTGATCGATATATTGCCCGTTGATGTCAAGTACGAGGTACAACGTTCGACTAGACTATACAAGTTTCACAACGTTGACGAGGACGTTGGTAGCCGCGCGACGTTGTTAAAACTTGCGGACGTTTACAGGAAGGTCGAATGGCGAGAAATTGGTCGGGAAACCACGACGAGATTTATCTTTTGGGAAAACTGCAACATATCGAATCGACGATAATTGGTGCTGCTTCGGAAGGTTTCAAGGATCCGAAGGTTCCGGCATGGTGGATTTCCTTCAAAGAAGGCACCTTGGAGGATTTCTCGGCGCTTTATAAAAAGGAGGTGAGCGGTAAAATTCCAATGAAATTGTCGTTTATCTAAGCGTCAGGGATTTTACGAAGAATATTGTCCTTCAGGACCTGAAAGCGCTCGCTCACTTGGCGGTGAAAAAACTCTTCACGACCGCTAGGAACATTTTAAATTCGGCTGGGAATACCGAGTAAGCTCTACGGTTCTTTGTTAGCATTTGCGGAATTTGTTGCATTCGCGCTGCAGCCGCTTATTAGAAAACTTTCTTTTCAGAGACTGCTTCTGGTGCGTCACGTTCCCCCTTGAAATTCTGAATTCTCAGCTGCTGAACCATCATCTCTACGCGAGACTCTTATGTCAGTTTACTCAATTGAACATATCGCAGATTCACGATATATTAATGCATGATTTCTATTGGAATAAAACCGTTAGTATGGTAATGCTTTATTTTATTTATTTTATTTATTTTATTTATTTTATTTATTTTATTTATTTTATTTATTTTATTTTATTTATTTATTCTATTTATTTTATTTATTTTATTTATTTTAATTTATTTATTTTATTTATTTTATTTATTTTATTTATTATAACTCAACGATCATGATTCGACTAATCAATTTCAAACATATCCATATAATTTGAAATTCCTCCTCTATTAGATAAAGAATTACCAGTATCTAAACGTCAAACGAGGTAGAAACGAATTTCTGACAACTTTGGAAGGCACATTCTATCACGTCGCCGAGATTCTAGTGAATTTTCAAAACAACACTTACAGTGACAATATCAACGAGTGTTTTCATAGATTCGTAGGACGTCCCGCCTATTCTAGACCCGGACTGTAAGCATTCAAGACATATCCCGTATCCCTTAGATTAATTGACAAGTGTCAATTAATTCGTTACACATCGATCGTTGTTTTTCTTTTCTTTCGCGGCTTGATAATAAAAACAAGTTTCATTTAAGGTACGTGACCATGGTTCTCGGTGTGTTGGATTCCCTGCAGAAGAACGTGTTCATCCTGGACACGGGCCGGAATCACAAGAACATCGAAACGTTGTCGAAAATGGCGGAGAAGTACGTTCCGATCTGGAAGCCCGTGCGCGACGTGGTAAAGGCGTCGGACGTCGATGACGTAGAGGCGTTTTTGCCGGGGGCGATGATTAACGTGAACGCGGTGCTGAACGACAGAAACGGGTCTCTTTGTCGGACTAAGTTAGAATGTCAGAATCGGACGGTCTTGTACAACTATCTGAGCTCAAAGAATGCTGGAAAAGTGTTCCAGTATGATCAAAAAGCGTTAGGTCACCACACGTTGATGGAGATGGCCGATCGATTGTCCGTAAGTCTGGATCTAGATCGGATCTATCGCGAGCTGAAACAATGGCAAATGGACGCCACGTGGAATTTAACGTGGCTGAAGGAGATCCTTAGGCACTTGTCCATCGTTATCGGTGAGAGCGGCAATCTGCTCGACGTCGCCAGTAAAATAGACTTCCAGGATGTCTCGAGCGTCTTAGGAGTTCCCGATATCGTCGACGGGGTGGTTAATATCCTGAAGGATAAGACGGTGGACAAGCTTTTCGACGGGTAAGAATGTCTTGATCGTAGGAATGAGATTGGACGCGAGACATTGAGCGACCAAAGTTGTTTGCAACTTGCTTCTTCAATTTTCGAATATCGACGTTCGCGTTTAATCCGACATCGTATAAAGATTCTGTTATGTCGTTTCATTTCTCTAGAATGAAGGAAATAGCGGATGATATTAAGCCGTTCATCGAGGATCGATACGTGATGGACGATGTTTATCGAATAATCGTGGCGTTTCAGTCGATGGACATCTTCAAGAATTTAGGATTGCTCGATATGAAATGTATGATCTCGTTGCGTGTTTCCTCCCGAAAGAAATGCCTTGCGACGTTCGATTCGGTGGTGCGACGATATTTTTACTTTCAGACGTTATCAGAGATATGTTCGACAACTGGGATGTGGTAAAGTCATATTTGGTGGATAAGATTGGAATTTCCAATGATGTGGCGTTGATGCTGAGCCAGGCAAAGATAGATATGGTTTCTGTTTTCATGAAAGAAAGAAGAGCTCTCAGTTTGAAGGGAATCATTTGCTCCCCGACGAAACTCGGTGAAATGTTGAATTTTAATAGCAGTCGAATCACCGCCGAGGAAGTCAGCTCCGCTATCTGCCAGTTCGAGGATTCGCAGACGCAGAACGTGACCGTAACGTTGATTAAAAATTTAAATTTCGATTATATTTTTAAGACTGTGAGTATAATCGGTATGAATAAACGTTGACAGTAAAAAATTTCGAATTTAATCTAGTTTGTTATTTTAGCTTATGAGCGCGAACGTGAAAAATATATTGGCCAACGCAAATTTGACGGAAACAGAGGGGAAAATGGTACTGAATAATGTTGGGGTGGCCGCAGAGTTATTGCCATTCTTCAAAGACAAACTTTCCACTCAGATGGCAACGGTGCAAGCCTTGGGAACAGATGCGCAAGAAACGGATCAGACGGTCTCCGGTAAGTTATGCAAAATTTTGGAATTAAATTAACGCAATTTGCGTATTTAATAAATATTCAAATGCATTTCGTAGCTTCCAAGTTCCTTCGAGATTCTAGCGAGATGCTGTGCGGGCAACCGATGGTCTCTGATAACGGTGATTTGTACAGAATAATCTCGAAGATCGAGGATAATAGCAAAGATTTCGATAAGGCTGAGCTCGATTCTTTACCCAGTATGTGCAATCGATCAAACGACAGATATTAATTTTGAATTTGAAATTTTTCATCAGTTAACTGAAAATACGTACCTCTGAATTTTCGCACTTTCGAACCTGGAAATTGAATATTATTAATTAAAACATCGAAATTTCGAATTGCTTTTTTTTCTGTTCAGCTGAATTCTGCAGAAACACGTACAAGGGTGTTGTGGCCATGGGAGGCGGGAAAATTATATGGTCTTACGTGAAACCATTGCTACGTGGTAAAATACTTTATGCTCCCAATACCACAGTAATAAACAACGTAATGACATTAGCAAATAAAACATTCGTGGAAATGGAACACTTGGGCGTATTGATGAACAGTTTCGAGAAAACTTTAACCTCATTGGCGAATCTTACCGAAATGAGCGACAGTTTAAAGGAGCTTCGAGACATAATGTCCTCGGACGTTATAAAAATCGCCATTAGATCATTTGGTGGAAGCAATTTCGAGGGCGGTAAGTTGTCCTAGGAAAAGGTAAAAGAAACAAACAACTGTGTTCTGATATTATTGGTGGATTATTCAGATTTCTTTAATATTAGAATAGATCAGCTCGCTCTATCTTTTGCAAAACAAAGACGCGAACGTGCCATTTCTAAAATGTTTCATCCTCCTCTAGGGGATTTCACCGATATGGATCTCGGCGAGGTTTCGTGGCGACTTAAGAGATCCAAACGTTTGATAACGATGGTTGGTATGTTGAATGATTTATTGGAGTGCGTGCTCGTAGATCGAATAAGAGGATTTCGGTCTGAGGAGGAAATGGAAGCGAAAGCGCGGGTTCTGATGGAAACGCGAGAATTTTTAGCCGGTGTTGTCTTTTTGGATAAAGCCCCAAAGAGATCTAGCAGATCTTCGCAGCATGAATTGCCCGATAATATAGTGTACAAAATTCGAATGGACGTGGACTACGTGCAGTCCACGAAGAGATTAAAAAATCAATTTTGGATTCCTGGTCCGGAGGGCAGTTTTATAGAACACCTGAGGTATATGAGAGGATTCGTACAGCTTCAGGACTCTATCGATCGAGCAATTATAAGAACGAAAACTCAGAAAGATCAGGATTGGAAAACTATGACGCAACAGATGCCATATCCTTGTTGGGAAGACGTACCGTGCGTATAATCTCTTCTACTTCTTTTTTATATTTACGTTTTAATTAATTCTACGAAGCAATTTTGATAATAACAACAACAATGATAATAATAATCTTATGTATCACGTAGCTTTCAAACAACTCTGTACGAGTCTCAAGGTATTCAAGTTTGTTTCTTTTTTGCGCTAATGATGTGTGTTGGAGCGGCTGTCAGGCATGTTGTATGGGAAAGGGAATCTCAAAATGCAATGGTAACAGGGGAAATATATCACAACATTAACGTTTCAGTTAACTATACTAATGGCATTAGTTAATTCCATAGTTTCGTTTCTAGGTAATGAGCGTAATGGGATTGAAACCTTGGAGAAACACTGTCGCCTGGTTCATTACGACATTTATAGAACTCTTAATCGTGTTGTTCTCTATCGCAACAGTTCTGCTTGCTGGAAAAATTTTACCAAAATCCGATGCTTCTTTAGTTTTAATCATGATGATCGATTACGCGTTCTCCGTCGTAACCTTCTGGTAAGTTTTATCAAATTAATCGATCATCAACGTACTTAATTCTACTAAAAGAAATTTTCAGTTACATGATTTCAACGATGTGCAGCTCGGCAAGTCTGGCCGCGATCACTACCGTGGTTATGTTCTTGCTGACATACATGCCATACGTCATTGTCATTGCTATGGAGGCCGTTATTGGTCTCGGGTATAAGCTTCTCATCGTAAGTTATCGCCACCTAGCGTAGCAATAGCATTTCCGTGACAAATAACACGTTCGAACGATGCGTCCGTGTTAGGTTTCACGATAAAGCCACCATTTCCTATAAAATTATGTTAATGCCGTGCACATTCTGCGAGCAAAGGGAACGATTTATCAACGCCTTTCTCCTTAGTGTCTCAGCATGTCGACCAGCTTTTGTTACGGTTGCTTGTACGCGGCCAGGAAGGAAGTTCAAGGAATCGGATTAACTTGGAGTGCGATGTGGGAGGAATCTAGTCCCGGCGATTCCATGTCTTTGGGTTGGGTGCTCCTGATGATCGCCTTCGACGGCTGCCTTTATGCTTTAATCGGTTATCTCGTCGCCAGATACACGAATTCAGGTAGAAACTTGTTAAACTTCTTCGCCTCTCTAAACGGAACTCTCGTGAACTTTTAGAACTTTGTAGAATCGATCTTTCATCGTTCGGTGGAGGTGTCACCAGCTTAGAGTCTACTACAATTTGTTCCACTTTCTTACATTTATTTATTTCTTTTTTTTTTCTTTTTTTTTTTTTATCGCATTGAAAAATTCGTTGGATCTGTACAACTACACGCAACAACCGTTATTCAAATAACTTTCTAACACGATATTTGTTCCAAAGATTTCGAGAGACCACTTGGGATCTCTGCTGCATGCAATGCCGCGAATTTATTGAATATTTCTATGTATCCTCCTGTCTGTGTACCCCTTTTATTTATTACTCTATTGTCTGTAACCATCGCTAAACGTAGAGGAAGAAAACATGGAAAAAGAACACAAGGATGGTATCGCTAAGGTTAAACAAAACATAACATCGTTATAATATTATTCGATGTTGTTAAATACAATAGAATATTTTTGAAAATATCTATTCAACATTCAGGATACTACATCGTTTCTTTGTTGATATCCTCCATGTGTTCACAATCGAAACAACGAAAAGAACATTGTTACGAATTCTACACGTTTACACGCACCTCTCGTTCGCGTCGTCGCAAATTTGCGCACAGATTTCACCAAAACCTTCGCCCCCCCCCCCACTCCCATGTAATCGCCACTGATGCTGCAAAGAGAAACGCCAAGGAGGGCGGTCTCGAGATGCGGTAAACATTCGCAAAGAAAAGAAAAGACGGTGCGTGTCTCCGAGAGAAGTTCGATGACCCGGTGAGTTTCTGGAAACGGACGAGCATTGGCGAATAATTTTCCAGGCAGGGGCTTTCACGATTTGAGGTCCCGTAGCTTATGGTGGGCCGATAAACGTTCTCTCTATGGCAGACCAAGCTACCTCGCCTTCGTCAACAACCTCTATTTCACTAACGACGTTCTCCACCCTTCAGCCACTTACCAAGGTATCGCACTCGCTCGCTCTTTCGCTCTTGCACGATATTTCAGCTCAGCTTTTCTTTTTCTTTCTTGCTTTTCCTATGTTACGTTATGTTCTTACATTGCGTTCGAGCTTTGTTCGCATTATTCAAATATTCGGTTATGTATATCACAATTGTCGTTTATCTCATGGCTCTGTCTTATTCTTGCATACTTTTTTCTTTTTCTTTTTTTTTTTTTTTTTTTTATCCCATTCGAGAATATTCGCTCGATACGGATATTTGGCAAAATTACTAAATCGTTTGATATCGCGAGAACGCCAAAGGTAAAACGCCAAATCTAATCTGCATAAACGCGGTACTTACCATCCGTCTATTTCGTAAAATTTGCACGGGAAAGAGCTATTCGAATATTTGGTTTACACCTGAATATGCAAATGTTTGTTGCTACTTCCATGAGAGTGGGAATTCACACGTGAATGCTTAATCTATTCAATGTTGCAGTTCGGATGCATCACGGAACGGGTGTTTCGGTAGGAATTCTTCTTGATAGTTTACCTATGCACATGTTTGCTCGAGTTCCACGCAAACCGTCCGACTATGCAACCATATCAGATATTCGTGTCTTGTACAAGTTTCGCGTTTCCGTATATACTTGTTCGCGGTGACTGACGTATAGATTGCATGCTGATACTGCATGCGATGCACGAGTTAGAGAATTTGCTTATTTATTCACGATAGACAATATGATTTGTCTTCCTTTTTTTTTTTTTTTTTCCCCCCTCCCTTAATGAAAGAAATCCGAAGAAGTCGAGAGAAAAGTTACATATCGCGGGAAGCATATCTGTCTGCTTTATTCGATGAATATGAATATTTTAATCTGCTTTTCCTAGGATTAGGTAAAGCTGTATAAAAGATAAGGGAGCTTGCTTAAGAAATCACTGTCGATTCCTATTAAAAATACGTGTTCTTTATATTGCATGGAATACAGACGAAGAGAGCGACGCGAGTAACTTGACAGTCAGCGAGAAAGAAACAGGAGTGAGATTTGAAAATGTCAAGAAGATCTACAACACAGACCAGGGTGAGGTTTTAGCAGTGGATGACTTTAACTTGAAACTTAACGAGGGTGAGGTGACGAGTCTCCTTGGAAGAAATGGCGCTGGAAAAACCACCATTATGTACGTGAATAACACGATTTCTTCTAACAAAAATCTTTTCTGCCTTATCTTCTTTAACATGGATTAAGGGGATTTTGATAATTTCATTCGTAAGCGGCGGGTATTTGAATTCATTCTCGTTACTCGAGGGTGTACCTTCCTCTTTTCAGTAAGATGCTGACGGGGATGCTGGCTCCGACCACGGGTGAGATCTGTTTGAACGGTGAAGAGGGTTGCAAGCCCGACATAGGGGTCTGCCCTCAAGATAACGTACTTATCGGTACTTTGACACCCAGAGAACATTTAATGTTTTACGCGAAACTAAAACATCCTGACGACGTGGATATGCAACGAAGCGTGAACGAGTTAGTATATACATTATTAATAAATCCTCTTTCACCGTCGACTCCTTCGAGATGCAAACACCTTTTCCGTTTCGATTATCTTTTTAATCTTCTTGCATTTCAACTGTTGTTATCAAGCCATGTGTTCTCGTAGGATGTTGACCTGTTTGGAACTAGGCAGACAAGAGCACGAACCAGTATACCGGCTCTCTGGCGGCACAAAGAGACGGCTTTGCGTGGCTTTAGCATTTCTAGGCTCACCGAAGCTGGTGATCCTCGATGAACCAGGCGCTGGAGTTGATCCAGCCGCGAGGCGTAGGATCTGGCGTCTAATCGATCAACACAGGATCGGCAGGACCGTCATTCTATCGACTCATCATCTGGACGAAGCTGACATACTCAGTGACACCGTCGTCGTGATGCATAAAGGAAAGATGCTTTGCACGGGATCTCCGTTATCCCTGAAAATGATGCACGGTCGTGGATACAGACTTCTCGTAACGTTCCCTTCTGCCGATCCCGAAGAAAATGTTAATTCGATCGAAAGAAAAAGGGTGGAAGCTTTAAAGAGCGTGATCGAAGAAGCGGTGCCTAATGCGGTGACTAATGAAGTTTCTAGTACAGAGGTGGTCGTCACGTTGCCTTTCCAGGGGAAGAATGGTTCAAATAATAAGTAGGTTGTTCGTTGAAAAGTTTATCGGTCGATGCTATCTGTTATTAGATTTTAGGAATGAGTTATTATATTTCAGTATCGCGCAAGCCGCGAAGATTTTGGAGGACAGTCACAAAATTCTGGGTTACTCCCACTTTTCCTTGGAATGTGATACTTTGGAAAGGGTTTTTCTAGATCTGTGCTCTAGGGCAGAGAGCGGTTCGTCCGTTATAACACCTATTCAGGATAGCGTTGTTAGTATGAGTAACGTTGGTACGTGAGACGATGTCAAGTATAGGATGATTTTTTTTTTCTTTTTTTTTTATTCACATCTGTTAGTTAGTTAATTTTGTTAGTTTAATTTTTAAATTTAATTCGTAACAGGTCCCACGGTATTCAAAAACGTTGATCAAATTGACATCGAACCGTCCTTAAATCCCTCCCCTGTTAGGCAAATCAAAGCTCTGCTGAAGAAACGAATATGGCACTTCAAAAAGGATTGGTTGACATTCTTAGCCGGTCTTCTCTTGCCAACCATGTTCGTTGCTGTTGCTATGGGATTCTCTTTGATCAGGCCTCCGTCAGAGGATGAACCACCGCTGGTTCTTACGCCGAAATTATATGACACGCATCCGACCTATTTCTACAGGTATGCAAAGTGCTTGCTGATACGCGGAGTTAATATTAACCGTGAAATTTATTTCCAGCATCGATAACGGCGACGATTCGTTTTTGCAACACGTATCACTTCAGCTTCACGATCGATTCGGGGATGACTATGCTGGCGCATGGCAAACATTGCCTAATGTATGACCTTTGCACAATTACGATTACACGAAAACATGATGTGTACACTGGCAAAGTGAATATTTAAACTTCAATGGTAAATATTTTTTGTTTCATTAGGACACTGGTACTTGTAAATGTCAGGACGGTCAACAGGTTTGTCACGGCGTGTCCCAAGCCGTTGAAGGTCTTTTACAAGTATTGCCCGGTAGGCCCATTCTAGATTGGATAGTGTCGACTCATCAAGAATACATAGAGAAGAGGTACCGCAGAAAGAAAAATAAATTCACCATCGAAGAATTTAATTTTATGAATTGAAATTTGCTTAATCACGATATTTCGCAGATATGGAGGATGGTCATTGTTCCATTCTAACGACGAACCACTCTTTGTTGTATGGTACAACAATAAAGGTCACCATGCATTGCCATCCTATTTAAGCGCATTAAACGAAGCAATCTTAAGAGCATCAGGTGTTCAGGGTCGTCTAACAACCTTGAATCATCCCTTAAGGCTGTCCAGCGATCAACTGAACCGAACCACATTGTAAGTCCCGATTTCCATATATTGATGGGGGGAGCGAGGGTGAGGTGGGGGAGAAAAGAAGAAAAGAAGAAAAGAAGAAAAGAAGAAAAGAAGAAAAGAAGAAAAGAGGAAAAGATGAAAAGAAGAAAAGAAATAACACGCGTATTCTCACTTACTGTTGTATTTTGATAAACCAAACGCAATTAAGGTCAAAGGATTAGCATACCACGCTGATCTTACCGTGTTGGTAAAATGAAGCGGAAAATGTGCATAATAAAATTGCGCGTGTTGCGTTTACTTTTAATTAACTCGTGGCGCCTACACAATCGCGTCGCTGAACGTTTCAACCGGATTTCGTGGCTTTCGTTATTCGAATCCTATTTCCGTCTGTTAATCTCCTTAACGATTTCGCGTTGCGTTTCTCGCCTGAACTAATTCGATATTAACGATCCGAAACGTACGAAATTTACGTCGATTCAGATTGCAGCATGTGGCTGACGTTGGCGTGGCGCTCGTACTTTTGCTCGCGTTCAATTTGGTAGCTGCTCAAGGGTCGAAAGAATTGGCGAGGGAAAGATTATCGGAAGAAAAGAGAATCCTGTTTCTTGCTGGTGTTCATCCTGTCACTTACTGGATCGCCGTATTAATTTGGGATATGTTCGTGAGTGATCAACGAAACATTCGTGAGAATGAGAAGGAGAAAAATTGCAAGGCAATTTGAATTCGAATCTTTTAGGTGTTTGGCTGCTCCATTGCTTTGGCTGTCGTGGTTTTCGAAATTTTCGGACTTCCTGCGTACGTTGCTAGGGACAATTTGCCTGGCATTTGTTTATTATTGTTCCTCTTTGCGTAAGTTTTTATCGTATACTTACTGCCGTGTTCATTCAATTTCGATTAATCGAATTTAATTTATATTGTAGGTGGGCAGCGTTACCATTCTCACATTTGACCGAAAAAGCCTTCGACGATTCAAGCATGTCGAACATGGTCCTGTTTTGCGTCAACACGTTCATAGGCGTAGCTTCCCTGGCTACTATTTTGGTACTCGACATTCTAGGGAAAACGAAAACTACAGAAGATGTACGAGATATCCTGCACTACGTCTTACTCATCTTTCCTCAGTATGTACTGGGCGATGCTCTAGTGCAAATATCACGGAACGACATCACGGCGCAATTATTAGAAAAATTCCATATGGATACTTATCAGTCACCCTTAGGTTGGGAGTTATTGGGTCTTCATTATGTTTTCCTGGCTGTCGTTGGTGCCGTTCTTTTCTCTTTGAATTTAACGATCGAGTGTCGATTTCTTCCTAATTGGAATCGACAGAGGCGCCCGTACGAGGCGTATCAAGAGGACGACGACGTGTCGAAGGAGAGAACGAGGGTGGAGGGTGGCATGTCGGACGATATCTTGCAGGCAGTGAAACTCCGCAAGGAGTATAGAAGCGTTTATGGTACGAATGTAGCCGTTCAAAACTTGAGCATTGGAGTGCAAGCAGGAAAGTGCTTTGGTCTTTTGGGGACGAATGGTGCCGGGAAAAGTACCACTTTTCGGATGTTAACAACGGAGATTATACCGACAGCAGGCAGAATAACACTGAGAGGCAAGGAAATCGGTTCAGGACCATTGTGCAACGGTGAAATCGGTTATTGTCCTCAGGGCGACGGTTTGGATGGTTTTCTTAGTCCGCATCAGTGTCTAACGATTCACGGGGAAGTTTGCGGGTTGAGCAACGTTGCCAAGGTAAGGGTTGATTTACGTTCAAACTCACGGCCAATTCTCGCACTCTGAGTTTTCTCGGAGGCCTTTGAATAACTTCCGTCTCGATCTTGTTTTTAATTATTTTCCGTTCGAACTTGCGGCCGATAGCGTAAAGACGATACAGAGGCAAGCAGGTGAAAATTCAACGCGTTCCTGCCTTTTTTCCCACCTTGTTTTAAGACAAATAATTCCGCGCGGATGAATTGTTAAAACTTGCTCTTTCAAGAACCTTTTTTAAGCCACTCCCCCTTTTGCAGGAATTTAATATTATCCGGCGAAAAATTGTTTGTTTCAGGCGGTCGAGTCAGCGCTAAAGAGACTCGATCTTCTGAAATACGCGCACAAGAGAGTGAGCAGTCTGAGCGGAGGTAATAAAAGGAAACTATGTACTGCCCTGAGCGTAATGGCTCCGGTGCCCGTAGTTCTTATGGACGAACCAACGAGGTATTTCGTAAAACGGTTTATTAAGAGCGCCTCTTTAATAAGCACAAAATTCATATTCCGCTTATTTCCTTATTTCTCTATTCTCTATTAGTGTAACGCATGCGTTTATTACAACTTGCCCATCTTACTCTCTTCTAATTCTATCTAGTCTAATTCTACTTATATAAATTATGCTTAGTGGAATGGATCCTGCAACGAAAGATCTGGTAGCCAAAACAATTAGGCATATGACGAAGAATCAAAGTTGCGTGATTCTAACTTCGCACAGCGTGGCAGAGTGTGAAAATCTGTGCAATAGAGTCGGTATTCTTGCCAAGGCTGGTCTCAAATGTATAGGTACGCCACAGCATTTAAAGCACAAGTAAGTAGACACATAAATACTTGCACTAATCGAATAATGCTTTTCGTTTCGTTTCGTTTCGTTTCGTTTCGTTACTCGTATATTCCTCTCCCTATGCGTACAGTAAGATTTAAAAGTTCCATTCGACATTAATATATAATATACTATTAACAGTTACAGCAGAATGTTCAATCATTCCGGACGAATATGCAAGTTGGAATATCCGGACATCGACGTATTTATTTCGATTTATTTCGATCGACGTATTTTAATGATGTTGTTCCAACTAATGGATCGTTCGTGTTGGTTTCTATCTCGCGGATAGCTTTCTGACAAAATCCGTAACGCGACAATTTATTTGCCATTCTCTCTCGCCTTCTCCCGTTTGGTCAATTGATTTTTAATTTCGTCCATCGTTTTCCGCGCATTCGATTCCCTCCGCCGGGAATTTCATAAAATTTCATTTCCGTTCGACGAAACTGATCGGAGATATTACGTTTCGTTTACAACGATACTCGGCCGTATTACCAACCGTGCCACGAACCCCCAACCACCTCTCCCTGTTTCGCTTGTAACGCGTGCGCCAGCCCTTTAACTTCCTTTTCGGAATATAACATAGCACGCCATAAATATTTAGCTCTGGCTGCACCTTTCGCCTCCGGAAGTAACTCGGCGAAAATGTCCCTCTTATATCCCCTTCCTATTTTCTCTTTGCGCCCCGCCATCGAGCGCCAGAGAATTTACGATATCTCGCGTGCACGTGTGCACACCACGTTTATACGGTATTCCCCGGTGTGGTAATCCATCCACATTCTCCGGAGAACGTCGGATGGCAAGAAACGAACCTGTCCCCGTCGGATTTTTTCCACATCGCATAAACAGTAGGATATTCTCGCGTACCCCTATGAAATACCGTGTGCAATATATACTTACCGCAGGGCATTATAAACTCCTCTCTGCAGCCAGCTTGTTCTTGCCGAAATTTCGTTCACATTTTCGACTTCTATATCGTTGCTCGTACGTTGTAACTTTTTTCTCTTTTTTTTTTTTTTTTTTTTTTTTTTTTTTTTTTTTTTTTTTTTTTTTTTTTTTTTTTTTTTTTTTTTTTTTTTTTTTTTTTCTTTATCGTCGTTTAATCGCCATAATTTATCGATGCTGATATACGTATACCGATATAAATGAACACAAATAGATGTATATTGCCGGTGAACGCGCATAGCGCGATAAATAATTGTTACGCCGCTTTTCCTCGCTATTTCTATCTCGCCCGTGTACGTTCCTCTTGGTCTCGTTTCCTTCTTGCCTTTATCCCTGTTCGTTAGAGGCAAGCTTGAGTATTTCAATCTCGTTGCCGCCAATGGCATCTTCGGTACCCGATGATCGATGCGCGTTTCCTTCGAACAACGTCTTTCGAATATTTAATCATTTACATTAGCCTCGAACTTATTTTCTTATTCGTTTGCACTTTTGTTCATAGATTTGGCGAAGGCTACGTAGCGTTTCTACGATTCCGGCAACCGATTTCATCCGCGGATCTAAGGAAAGCCGTTCTAAAGTATTTCCCGCGGGCTGTGGTCTCTTCGAGACAAGCCAGCGCAGCTCGTCTGCTGGTACCACGAAGCCAGGACATGCCGGTGAGCAGCAGCTTTAATAAGCTGAAACTGTTGGCCGAGGAACTGAAAGCCACGGACTACACGTTGACACAAAGTTCGCTGGATCAGGTACGTATCGTAAAAGTTTCAAGCGTATCTAGAGAAATATAGTTTCGTGTTTCAAGGATTATGTTTTACTTTGCCGTTTTAAATTACACTGCCAGCTAAAAGGTAATAGCGACATTAATTATAAAGGCTAATACCAAAGTTAAAGCCCGAGCTTAAGATTAAAAGGAGCGTCAACGTTTGGAACTAATTCGATTTGGAATTCTATTACTAGACTAGTAGTTGATAAATATTTTCCCGGAACAAGTTGCTTATCGATGTTTCGAATCGAACGGGTATCGATGAAATACTGGGAGAATGTTGCGCGCGCTATACAATAGTCTTGTCTCGAGCAGATGATGCGCAGCCTGCACGCTGTGCCTGCCATCAGACTGTTCGATCAAGGACGATCCTCGTTTACGTACCACGTAGCCCGAGGAATATTAATGGATTTGTCGCCTTACGGGTCACGTTGGTGCACAGTCTTCCTTCGTGGTTTCTAACAGGCTAAGAGCCTGTATTTTCTTGTATCGTATCATTGTTTGCTTCTGCATATAATGTAAGCTTGTTTATACATTTTCTGATATATTTTATTACGCCTTTAAGCCGGTGGACTATACCAACGTTTCCGAGATCGTACGGAATAATTCATAATTAATTATTCTCCGGAGAAACAATTTCATTCACGCGCAACGAAGCAACTTTCCAGCCGTTTAATCTTCCTCGCGAGCCGAGCTGGGAGAATTTTAATGCCGCAACACCGATGCTCCTCTGCGAGCTTCTATCAACCTTTGGCCATTTTTTCCCGCCGGGTGGAAACAGAGGAATTTTTCATTTAAGCGAAGAACTGTGTTGAAAGTAAGGGCAAGCAGCGGCGTGTAATCGACACTTCTGATCGATCGACGTTCGCTTTCCACGTCGTGCGAAACAATGTTTCCGTCCTTCGAGATGAATTACATGTTCCCGACTCGTGATTGTCCGTCTTTTTCATTTCCCGAGGTATTACGCGACCACCGCGGTTAGTGTACCGCGTGAAATATAATTAAAAGTTGGGAGCGCGTATCACGGAGGAAATACAGGAGGGACAAAGAAAACAAAAAGAAAAAAAAAAAAAGAGAAGAAAATTTGCATTCTACTTTTGTCTGTTTCCCGACGTCGGATTCTGTCGATCAGAGGGCCAGTGATATTTGCTTAAAATTCCCTCGCAGATTCATGCAAGGTGTCCGGAATTTGCATGCGCCTGTTAATAAAGGAAGCGCGATTTGAACGCTAATTAAAAAAGTTACATCTCGGAAGTTCGTGGACATGGTGGCCAGCGTTCGCTGTGATTAACGCCATTTAGAAATTTATTCTGGCCTATTCAGCCGGGTCTTTTGTGTTTCGAGTTTCATTGAAATCGTAGCTGGTTTTACTACCCGCTTGACTAAAAATTTTTATTCCATCGCCGCGTTTATGTCGGTGTACGGCCAAACTGGCTCAAGCTCCATACGGTCGTCTGACGCCTCGAATTCGCAAGAGAAAAACGATCTAAAGTTTTCCTCGCCGCTCGGGGATCCACGTTACGCCTAAATAATTCATAGCTGAGCGATTACGAGGTTGGCGCCGGAATAAGCGGAGATTATTCCACGGCCCTCGTACCACCATTCAATGGAATCACGTTCGCATCGTTTGTCCGCGTCTCGCGCCGCAGCGTCCTGTCTCCTTAATGGAGATAAGATTCCAAGGACCGTCTATATAAGTGGCTGTGACGGGATTTGTGTTGATCCGGTTATGTTTACCCGTACACAAAGCTCATCCCTGGAGATTAACTCGGTCGAGAGACGACTGTTCCTTCTTAGTGTGAAACAGTCGCTCCTGGTGCCAACCCCAAAATTCACCCTGAATAACTAATTTCAAACACCTTCTGGCTTAATTAATCGTTATCTGTGCAACCGGTTGCGCGATCCACCTATATTCCTCAAAGACCTTTCTATTCGGCCCATTGAACCACTTAATTAATTGCTTCACACGCGAAAGAAGCGACCAACCACTTTTGATATTTTTGTTGCAACAATTTTCTCATAGAATTACCTGATCGACGATCAGTAGGAGACAACTAAAAGAAACTGGTACTCCGAGTGTGACTCGACTCGAAGTAGATCCAACGAGAGAATATTAATTAAACAACCATCGATACGAACCGCTCGAATAATAAATTCGGTATCGTAGAGGGATTATTATCGTTAATAATCAGGAGGTCGTGCATTATTTTGTATGGTGTTGTGCACGAAGCATTTACTTATTTCTACATTATCGCCCTATTCTTCTTCGGAATACCATTTAACTGTAATTACCGGTTTCTCTTTATTTACGTAAATTGAGGGGGAAGCAACTAGAGATTGCTCGAATCAAACGATAATCGAAATAACAGGAAAGTTCACGGACGAACAATAGAATTTCTATACGAGATAATTACGACGACGTTTTATAAGCGATAGAAAAATAGGATCGTAAATCACGAGGCTGATCTCCGACATGACGAGATCGTACAGATAAATATACGTAGAGTTGTTGGTCCCTGAAAGTACGTGGCGGCTCCTCCTTTTCTCGCCGATTTTTCTATGTTCGTGGGGGTGGCGTTCACATCTGAAAACGAATTTCCCCGTCTGGTAAAGAGAAGAAATTGAAAAGAAATCTCTTTGGAGACCAGAATCGACCAGATCCACAGGAAGGTAAATTCATTCTGGTCTGAAAACGAAGAATCGCACGCTATCAAAGGTGACCGAACGGCGGCAATTTAATTGCTGGCGACGCGGAAAGTAAGCGTCGACCGTGTTTATCGCGTTTCGAGAACTCTAGCAACGATCGTTTCGACAATCGGGAACACACCGGCCGCATAATTTAGTCGGCGAAATTGTACCGTTGCCAAAGGCGTTTGCGAAACAGCGGGATTTCCCAGCGCCCTTTAATATAGCGTCTTGGAAAACTAACTGAATTAAGATCGCTACATGCACCGATCGTTCGAATATTCAGGACTTGTTCGTTAATTAAAACGTTCTATATAATCGTGAGTTGTTTTAGCCTCTTAAATAATTTATACGGCGTATATGTTGCCTCTTTATCAGTGCATACGTATACCGTGCTTGCACTAAAAACACGTTAGAAGTTACGTTTTCCAGATTTTAATGAATTCACATTATTCCATCCTTTTCGAGATGAAGAAAGAAAATGATACTCTTGTCCCTTTAGGTTTTAGTGGTGTGATTTTCAAATGTTAAAGATGGTCAAAAATAAGGAATCGACGATATCGGATTACCCCCGATGGCGACGTCATGTTTCACGAAGCAAACCGGCAACGCGAGACAAATTCTAGCCACAAAAATGTTGAAACCGGGATGCGGTTCTCGCTTCTCCAGGGCGAACTTGTATGTAAACCGCGAAGACTCGGCTCGTTCCGCGAGACTTTCGAGCATTTTATGGTCCCTCGTGGAAGGGAAAGCGTCCTGTCCTCGATTCCTTTATTTCGTACCAGTCCCTAGTCTTCCTCTTTTAATCCCCTTCACTCGCGTGCGATATCTCGACGCAGAGCACGCGATAAACGATCGCAACTGATCGAAAGTTTAAGCATTTTCATTGGGAGCAGCGTGCACAGACTTGTGAAACTTTCACGGTTCTCATTCGCAGTAATTGTCAATTTACTCGTTACGATACATTTGGCACGATCAGGTTGCCGGCATCGAATAGCCGATAAATTTTCAGCAAAAGTTCTCTTCCAATAAATGTCACGATAATTCACGCGACAACGAGGAAATTGAGAAACAGTGGTTATATATGAACGTACGCTATAGCGTCTACGTACTGTGTCTATTATTTTATTCACCAATCAATTTATGTTTCGATTTTTTTTCGGCAATTGCCTTTTTTGCGATACAATACAAAAAGGGAAAGAAGGGGGTGGGGAGAAAAAGAGAAAGAGAGAGAGAGAGAGAGAGAGAGAGAGAGAAATTAATTAAAGTTTTGCTTCCACAGGTGCTCGTGAGTTTTTCGGAGGACATGGACAATGAAATCGATGGATCAGTTTCCGCACAGAGCAGTACCGACAATATCTCAAATATTTATACCAACATGGATACCATACATATGGAAACATTTTGATAGATTTTGAGCTGATTCGTGTTTACAATCGATACATCGTTATTGATTTAAAATTTTTATTTAATACGTGTTTTTACACAATTTAGTAGTTCATTTATCGACGCGTGAATCTCGTGGAGACTTCTGTGATAGCTTTACCTTCTGTTGTATAGCGCCATGTTGAACGTACTATAAGGGCTTTCAACTATCGCATCAACAAACAAGTGTGCACGATTGATTAGTTACTGATATACATAGACATATATATATGTGTGTGTGTGTGTGTGTGTGTGTGTGTGTGCGCGCGCGCGCGCGTGCGTGTGTACGACTCGCGTACGATACAAATTTTTATATACATTCGACATTTTACAAAGTTACTCCATTCGAAATGTTTACGCGAAATTTATTATTCCGGTTATGCGTTACCTATAATTAATAGACGTTTAATCGACGTTACATGCGTTAATATTATCCCATAAGCCGTTAATTGATCGTAGCTTTAATTTTAGTATATATGTATACCATCTTCTCGTTCGAATACAGAGGCATTCACGGATAAGTGTTTATTTCATCCGAGATAAAATTGGATCGCGTTGCATAAAGTGAAGAAATCAGGTCAACTATTGAAAAATTTCCACGCGGCCCGATAGATATATAATATTTATCAGCGAGCACTCCTCCTTGTATGCCAATACAGATTAATTAATGCAACGATTAATTATATTATAGATAAATATTATAAAATATGTGTATAAGATTTTACTATTTTTCATGTTATCAAGTGTAAAAGTTTAGAGTTCCTTATTAAATGTAAACAGAGAGAAAAGAGAGAGAGAGAGAGAGAGAGAGAGAGAGAGAGAGAAATGTCGTTGTTAAGCAAGTTTCATAATATTCGATCAATAGAAATTATCCGACGCGGCGTCAAACATAAGGAGCGAAAAAATGAAATTAAAGTCGAACAACGATATCTTTCGAGTACATAAATTGATTGTTATCGCTCTTAAGTACACGTTCTTTTTATTACGTTAGATATAGTTTAAAAATTCGCGAAAACCGATAAAACAAGGTGAAAATGTTTCGTAATTATTACGTCAAAGCCAAAGCGATTCGAGTATTTATCGCGTGTATGAGTAAAAATCGGCACGTACGGAAACGATACGCTACATTTTATACGTTGCAAATGAAATCTCTATCCTTATCGCACCACGTAATCGATCGAACCATTGATAGCGGTCGTTATCGATA
>CM026121.1:8403921-8426090 GCA_014825825.1 Bombus turneri | reverse complement strand
AAAATTGTTTGTCAATTTGAAGGACCTTAGTTAACTAAATCCTAAGATTTATAGCGAGTCTTCAGGCTAGCTGAACATATACTGTGAATGATACATCGACATCTGGTAATCATCTTGCCCGAAGAATAAGGTCTGTGTGTAGCGCGCCACGGGGCAGAAACCATTGGAATGTTTGCTGTCGAGTGCCGCTACAACTATTCTTTTTTAAGGAGAGTTATAGAATTAATCTATAGCTCTATTAGGTAAAAACTTTCATCCCGTGACCGCGGCTACGTTCGGCAACAAGTTGTCGCCTAGAGCCCAAGCTAATTGTCGCAAATCTCAGACAATTATAATCGGGTTAACTTATAAAAATTAAAGTACTGGGGATTTTCCAAAGAATTCTAGAGGGAAGGCCCGGTGTCTTTTCATCTCCGACATACATATGTGTCGAAGAAGCATTAAGATTAGGGTTAGGGGCGTGTAACGAATGTTCTCTGGAATTAGCCATCGAGGTTACGCAATAGAGAAAGTATCTACTTGTACCGATATGATCATTACAGAATCTGACAAGCAGCCGCGGCAACTAGATACTCGAGATGTTAATGACAATGATCTTAGGTTCGATAACGAATTCGCGGCCAACGGGACAATTACACCCTCTTTAAAACTCCAAGTCAAACACCGTACTCAAACATGAAATATCCATCGATCGCAAAGACGCCGTCCCACTCGCAGACGAGATCATACAAGAATGTCTCTCCCCGTCATCGTGATGCTCCAGAGGTCGACTATGACGGGGTGTGTCTCAGGGCACGAGATCATCGGATTCGTCGAAGACAACCCTCGTCCAGAAAGTAAGGGAAATGGACGTTGCTGTTAATTGGTTAATCTCTGTTGGTGGTTAGAAAAGGATGCTAGCCGCCCTTGAGAGAAAGTTGGTAACGAGAAGCGTCGCCCGTGAGGGAAAACGGATTTCCCATATCTTCCCGTAGCGGGTGATAGATTTGGGGACTGTTAGGATAAAGACTGTTTGTTCGTTTGGAGGACCTTAGTTAACTAAATGTCCTGTGAAGATGCATCGACATCTGGCAATCGTCTTGCCCGAAGAATAGGGTCTGCGTGTGGGAAGCCACGTGGCAGAGGCCATTGAAATGCGCACTGTAGAGCATTGGTACTATTATCTTTCCTTAAGGAGGGCTAAGTAATTCTATACTTCCACTAGACAAAATATCCATCCCGTGACCGTGGCTACGCTCGGCGTTTTGTCTGGTGCCTCGAACTCAAGTTCATTGTCTCGGCTTTTCCTAAGAATTCTAACCGGGAGGCCCGATGTCTTGTTATCTCCGACATATATATGTCGGATTAACATTAAGATTAGGGTTAGGGGCGTGTAATGAATATTCCCTCGAACTAGCCATCGCGGTTACGCTATAGAGAAAGTATCTACTCGTACGGATATGATCATTACAAAATTTGACAAATAGCCGTGGTAACTAGATACTCGAGATACTAATGACAATGATCCTAAGTTCAATAACGAATCCGCGGTCAACGGGACAGCAGCCACGTCTTTCCAGAATCTAAGTTAGACTCCTCGTCAATTAAGGTATTCGCTGATCGCAAACGTTATACTCGCTTGATGATACCGCACGAGAATCTGTCTCTCCGTTATCGTGATGCTGCCGAAAAAAATTATGACGGGGTGTGTCCCAGGACACGAGATCATCGGATTCGTCGAGGACAATCCTCGTTCAGAAAGTGAGGGAAATGAATGCCGCCGTTAATTGGCCAATCTCTATGTTGATGGTTAGAAAAGGATGCTAGCCGCCCTCGAGATAAAGCCGCTAGCGGAAAGCATCGCACGTGCGAAGAACATCCTCTGTATCTTCCCGACAAGGGCTGTTTATAAATTTGAAGTATGGAGATCTGTGGCGGGACCACCAAGCCATCCGAGCATCGGCATCTGGCTATCGTCTTGCCAGACAAAGACTAGGGTCGGCGCGTGACAAGCCACGCGGCAGAGACCGTGGGACTGTTTACTATTGGGTGTCGGTACCGATATCTCTTCTTAAGAAGAGCTATGTAATTCTATACTTCCGTTAGGCAAAACGTCTGTCCCGTGACCGCGGCTATGTTCGGCAACTAGTTGTCGCCTTGAACCCAAGCTCATTATCGCAACTACAATCGGTTTAACTCATAATGATTTATAACGATTTATAAACGCTAAAAGTTTACGCAGATAGTACTTGACACTTTTCTTTAGAATTCCAAAGGGGAGGGCCCGGTATCTTTTCATCTCCGACATATATATATGTCGGAGATGAAAGGAAAGCCGAAGTCTTTCCTTGGAAATTTTGGGAATATCCTCTAGTACTCTAGCCTAGATTTTATCATAGTTGTAATTGTTCGAGATTTGTGATAGCGAGATTGGGTTCGAGGTGACAATTGGTCGCCGAACGTAGCCACGGTCGCGGGATGGACGTTTGGCCTAGCGGAGGTCTGGAGTGGTTGTATAGGTTTTCCGAGAAACGTGGTTGTGGCGGCATGCGGCCTCGAGAGCGGGCCTAGCCACGTGTGACGTTACCTCGGAGGTGCCGATACGATGGGACATACATTGTATTAATAATCAAACTCCAGGCAGACACTGCTTAGCAACGGCGTTTGGAACTTTCTCGATGCTTCCAAACGGCTACAGAAAACAAATGCAATCGTACTGCGAGAAAGATCTCCACGAGGCTGGCATTCGTGCGATTGCCTTGCAAAGTGACACATCGAGCATTTTCGACAATCGTATTTGCGCTTAGTTATCCCGTTGACCGTGGATTTGTTTGAACTCAAAACATTATTAATATTATTAATTAAACTTGTTATCTGCTTATCTTATTGTTAGTGTAATTTATTATTCATTAACTTTATTATTAATCCAATTTATTATTCATTAGTCTTATTATTTGTTAAGCTTAGTGATAGTGTTATATATACGTGTAAATATAAACTCGGCTTTGTGAAACAATGGCAAATCCACGCGAAGAGTTGTTACGCGCCCAAAATTCCAATCTTAACCCGACATATATATATATGTGTGTGTGTATGTGTATATAATTAAAATAACTCATCAAACTGTGCGGCAGTACCAACGATTACAAATTAATCATAGTGCTATGTCGTACTATTCCACACCGAATACCTAACCTTCTGATCTTATTTCGTATCACGCAAAATAGTTCGACCTCTAACGATAACTAAACAAACAACGACATAAACACCACTAACATAAACGTGACGTAGTAAATCGAGGAAAACATTCAGAAAATATAAACAAAAGCTTTTTTCACTTATGAGTGATGACAACGCCAATTATGTCTGTTCGACAACCTCCATGACCAGCTGATGCACTTAGTTGCACAGCAGCCGACTGTACTTGGCAGTTTCGCTGCACTTGTGGCCCATTCCCTGAATTCTCCTGAATTCTGATCTCACACACGCACACGCAGCCACCGCCGGCTATAGCAATTTAACTCTGCCACAGTTCACTTCGGACAAAGAGATTCCTTGAGCCTTGAATAGCGAGAATCCGAAAGAGACGTGCGGACGTAATGACAACGCGTCAAGAAAGACGATTAGACTTTCTTTTCTCCTCTCTCTTCATCATTCGCGAGAGACAAAACCGATTAGGGATTGTCCGAACGCGATACTTGTTACGAATGAAGCATGACAGCGTCGCGATTCAACTCGAAACACAATCGACTCTCGATTTGACTCGACTCGACTCGCGAGAGTACGGAAGTCACGCGCGTCACTTATCAAGACCAAAAACGATGATGATCACCACCCGAATTTCAAACAGTCAAGTGCTCTCGTGACAATTCGATTCTCGAATGGCTTTCATCGACACGAGCAATTGAACTCCAATCGCTGCATCGATGATCCGCACACTGATCTCTGTCTCACAGAGAGAGAAAAAAGTCGTAAATCTCCGAGTTAGTTGAAGCGATACACAAGAGAGAGAGAAAGAGCGAGAGAGAGAGAGAGAGTGAGAGAGAGAAAGAGCGAGAGAGCGAGAGAGAGAGAGAGAAAGAAAGAGCGAGAGTTTCGACGATGCTCCACCGTATATTACTTCGAATGTTACCGATCAAACGATTGCACCGATTTAAACGTTCCCTGATCGACGACACACTGCGACAACATTAGCATGTAAATCGTGTCTCATGATGCGTCACGCGGTAACACGCGACGTACAGACGCAACTATTACTCGTGTTGCAGAGTTTAGTACGACGGATAGTAAACTTGAGGTTAACGGTGGTCGAGAAAGAGCCCACGCGAAAGCCAGCCGTGTCGCGTCGCTGAAGCGCGAAGTTGAACGCGACAGGTGCAAAGAGAGTGATGTCAGGCGAAGCTGCGCGCGCATCTAAACAGTATGACACGGCTCGCGGCTCACGAGAAACTGCCGGCCACGCGTTAACGCGATACCCGACCGTCCCTTTCAAGCCGACGATCTGGCGCAGATACCATCTCTTTCTTCCCCCCACCACACAGGCACCCCACGACTCTACACCCTCGCTACTTTCGACCATTCGACGCGCATTCCCTTTTCCAACTTATCCCGGACCTGGATCGGGCCAATCGAAACCCCTTACCCCTTATTTCACCTTCGACCACTCCATTGTTAGCTCACTTATCGCCCTGTCTGTTTTATCAAACTGCTCATTCATATTTCACTAATTGTCCTTACTTTCTTTCTCTTATATCGATGACTTTAATGGAGTTTCGTTTAACGAGTTGTTATCTGTTTTTGTTTCTTGGTTCTGGAGAGTCGAGGAAGGGTGAGGTAGGGATTTGTTTGTTATCTGCTGATAAGAAATGGGAACCATAGAACCGTTTGAAGATTATATTGCATAAGGGCTATTATAATTGAATGATTAATAACGAAGTATTTCAAATAGCGTAACTAGTAAATATAATAAAAATAGAGAGACAAATAATATACGCGCATATATGTAATGCATATTGACAATATGCACTACTGACAAGAGTGATGCTATAAAGATTATTTTAGATCAGTCTGAGAATTTCAGAGATTTTAATTTAATTGCCAAGCATTAATAAAAATACTTATACCACTTTAATTAAAACACAAAATAAAACTACAGTATAACTAACATAAAAGACGTCCGTACATATATGAAATTAATTTTTATTATTTGAATATCATTATTCGTTAATAAATGTTTGGTATAACTTATTTATTTCTGTAGTTTCTCTGTTTCTGATTGATTTTGGTACATTAATTTTAAAAAAAGCAATATCTGATGATAAAGAATGAAAAGATTTTCCAAGCATTCACAGGAATTAAGGTTCGCTGCACGTAAAAGCAATTTATGTTTCGATTCACTGATGATTTTATAAAAAGAGAATAAGATATGGGCAATAACGAACATGCACAAGAATGAATAGAAAATGAACGACGTTCAATATTTATTTAATTGGTATGTATTCATTTACCATAAACCTATTTTATTTGCTATAAAAATAATTTAAACTAACACTACAGTTTGAAATGCTTGGTTATCATCCAGAAAGTTTTTAACTTGTATGTGAACTGTAAATTCGAATAATGAAGTAATTCCTTACGCATAATTATACTCTATTGAATTATACTCTACATTATTCGGAAAAGATACTTTCATAAAAATAAAAGAAAGCGTATCATCTTAACCTCGGTTAAATTTAATTAAAAATCGTAACTTTAGTAAAAGTTTGTCAATTTTCATTCGTTCTTACAATATTACTGGTCATATAAAGTAGACATAAACAGACGATATTACATCTTAATTGTTATAAATTAATGAAATTGATAATGTATTTTCGTCCAGTCGCGGGGAGACGCGTTCGCGTTGAAGCGCGTCAACGGGAGCGTAAATTCCCGTTACGATTACAACAATTGACACCACGAACAGGTCGATCCCCTTGTTTCTTGTGGGATAATAGGGGTATTTGTTGGGGAATAAAACTGTAGTCTACAGTCTTATAATATTTGTATTTTTAACAACTTATTACACTTGAGGTTCCGTTGTATCGGAAGATATAATTGGTATAAATGACGAATAATAGTACACTTGATAGATGAGTTGTATTAATAGAGAGTAGATTAATGTAATGTCACCTAGATCGTAGTGAAGACTAAGTTTGAAGTAATATTGGAAGATCCAGAGTTGATTCAATTCAAGAAAAGACTGATTGCTCCAAGAGTTAGATACTTGAGTTGACTACACGAAGCTTGGAAGAACAGTAGTGTTGACTGCACGACGTTTGGAGGAACAGTAGTGACCCGTCTTGTACAATTACAGAGGAAAGCTCGGTATGGGTGTTCTTTTTGAATGTGAAAAACCTGCTATTTTGATAGACAAACAACCGCTTTCTCCGTAAGTTATAAGAGCGTGCAATAAACCTAAGGACTGTTTTAAGGACCATCCATAAACCGAAAATACTTATATGAATAGAAATTAAACTGAAAAGATTCGGTTTATGGTGGTTCCTTAGGTTTATTGAGGGTCAGCGTAACGGTGTGTGGGTCTCGGCGGCCAGACTACGAGGGACGTCGCACAGACCGTCTTACGCGACGTAACAGATAATTAATGAAAGTATTTTTTCACATTAATTAAAGTACATAGAGAAATAAAACTACGTACGCTTCAAAATCGGTAAATTAATTTTTATACTAATAACGTTTGCTATATACTCTTCAAATTCGGTTTAGCTAATCATTCATTCAAGTCTACAATTTAAACATTATATATGAATACATTTATAATGAACTATATATTCAAATTAGAACAAGGTGTGTATAGAACATTTAACGACTTGGTAAGATCTAAAATTCTCTTGCCAATCTTTTATCTATCCTGATAAGAAGAAGATTTGTATTTATCTCTCTTCCACAGAAAATTGTGATTATACAGTGGCTACTTGTTAAGATGAAATTCGAGGAAGAGCAGTAATAGATGAAATTCGCCTCTAAAATTAGAACGGTAGTTTGCTAAATCGCGGAGATCACGTACTAAATCTATGTATACGACGATGCCAACGCTCCATGGACGAAAGAAAAGTCGACGAAGTATCTTGTTTATTTCGAACTTATACGATCGGCTCAGTTATAAATCTTCTACGTTTTATTCACACCTTTTTATAGAGACTATTAGAGATTATTAGAGATAATCTCCATCAATTTCCACATTTGAAAATGTAACCTAACGAGCCGCCTTTGAAGAACGACAAGAAGCACGATAGAACAACTATTCACGAGACTGAAACATGTAATTCGCGTGTTTAATGAATAAATAGGACGATATCAAGCCACCAGAATCAGCAACGCAATTGCGGCGTCTCGCTGGAAAACGGAAGGGACAAACGATCCAGCCATTTTCATCTTATTATCGCAATTCATCTGTCGGCTATCTACACAAGATTTATTCCACGTCTTTCACGAAACCGGGCTTCTTTCGCCTTTGCTCGACCGTAGATAACCGGACCTCCTCTTCTCTTTGCTCGTACAACGCGTTTATCCGTCTGCCTGCGAGTCCGATTTGCTCACAAAAGACCAGACCCTGGAACAATAAGGGCATCCTGAGGCTTCCACATTAAGATTTGTCTTCACGCCTGACGAGTTTAAATCAGGCCCATCAGGCACTGGGTCGTAAAATCGAATTTCTTTGGAAATTGGAAATGTCAACGTATTTGATAATAGTCATTATTAGATCGTCGACTTCCATGCAAATTCATATCTTTTAAAATTTAAGCTAAATTTAAATCAAAATACTATCGTTTAATATGTATCAGGTACCTAAAAATGTTACTTAGAATTAATGCAATATGAAGAAAATTAATAAATATATGTGATTGTGTTTCTGTGTGAATTAAAGTAAGCATTAATATTCTCAAAAATAGTTTTGTTTCTAGCAGTCGCGAAACGAAAACATCTGATATTAGTTATTTTGACCGGTTTTCTATCACTTTAGAAAAATGCGTAAGAAGTAAATATGCTGAAGACACAGATTTTAAAGCGGTGGAACAATTTTACGGAGATTACAACCATAACTTTCGTTACATTGATTGATCAATTTTATAGTTACATTACAGTCTATTAAAAGAAAAGTGATTGTATCGACGAAGCAATATTTACACTAAAGTTTGATTGATTTTGTGTTGATATTTGGTTTTTCAGTTGACAGACCTTAATCCTAGTCTGTTCTATGTACCAAAAATTGTTGAGAATTTGAAGCGTTAAAAAATTTGGTTCTAATACGATATAGATATACCGGGATAAATATTGGATATAATGTGCGTATATAACGATATTTACAAAATAATATTCATCTACCAAGTGATTAAGTGCAAAACTTTCCAATGTTTTCTCTATTTTCTTTTAAATGAAATTAATCTCATAACCACATAAAACATGCAAACGTTGTATATAAAGGCATGTTATCACGTGGCCATCAAACTTCTACATAGCAGAAGCTTATTTTTCACTGTGCGTCAGTAAAATCTGTATTCCGCGAAGTAAAAAGAAAAAAAGAAAAAGAAAAAAGAGAACAAATCCACATATACAAAGTCAATAATAATGCGATTTGCCAAAAGCAACGAAGATTGTGAAACATAGGTGGAAAATAGTGAATTTCAAACGAATGACAATTGATCGAAAAGCGACAACGATGATTAAGAAGAACAAATTGGTTGACCCTTAAAGTACATATCAGTTTTTCTGGTCAGGATAAAGACAAGAGCGCGGTATTCTACGCAGGTTACCTTTCCCACCGGAAAACGGTTTTTTCAATGGAAAACGCGATCGACCCTTTGGTAAATGGCTCGAGCCAGGTGTTACTAAACGACGTTCTCCTATCGTGTTTCCCATAGAAAATAAAAGGTTTCCGAACAGAGCCATTGGAAAATTCACTTCGTATCGGCTAAACTAGATCAAATGCATCCGCACTTACGTCGATACGTTTTAAATATACATGCGCCACGCTTCGTCTAGCCGGGATTTACGAATATTTCGAGATGCATGGAATCTCGCAGGCTAGCTATTCGATCAAAGAGCCTCTTGCGTTAGTGTTAATTTTCGCTCTAGAATCTATGTTCCTTGGACTAAAAGAGTTTTGTATCGGTTCCTACGTTAATTACGTTTTTATACACTTAGATTGTACAATTTTGAAACGAGCAAAATCTCAAACAATAGTAGTCATAATTATCGAAACCTCTAAAAGATCTGTTAATCGAGCAATACTAGAGCAATAAAATACTACGATCTTCTGTTTAAATCCAGTGAATTGATCATAACTTGGTGGAAAATTAACATGAGCTGCGACAGATACTTTCTGATAGTTTTATTAAATACAATAGAAATTCGTACTTATTAGAAATCATTTTGTACGATTGAATACCGCGAGATTACAAATTGCTGTTGAGATAAAAGACAAAAAATGACATACATATTTGCATCCAGTACGTAATTCCTGTTATTTGCCGCCGAGATTCAACAGTTCGATTCATCACGATGCTGGAAACAATATGGAACAGTACGGAAAAAGAAAGAAAACATGAGGCCAGAAACATTTCCTTCTTTTGTTATTTCCCTTGAAACATGTCGCGTTAACGATACGTAAACAGGAATTCACTAACGTCCGATATTCCGTTNTCATACTCTTTTAATTCTGATTATATCAGATTCTCTATTATGACTAGACCGTGGAAGTTTATATAAATTCGTAGCTTTATTTAACACTATTACGGAAATACGAATAAGGAAATTGAACTTAAAAAGAAATTTCTTTCATTCAATAAAATTAAGTATCATAACTCATTTATTACGTTAATCCTTAATAATATAAGAGAAACTTTACTTTCAATATTTTCGATATCTTTGCACATTATTTTATGCAATCTGGGTATTTCTACACTTTTAAATTTCCCATAAATGGGAAACCGTAATGGTTTAGTTTAAATTACGTTTGTAGAATACGTCTTACACTTGTCACCAGAGGGCTATCGACGTCAACAAAGGCCACCGACGTTAATTGCTTTTCTCACTAGTGGTCACATTGATCGTTTGTTTCAATAAATATAACTTCCAACACAACTTTTCTTATCCCCAGTGTCTAAGGCATAGGTCTGCTAGGTAAAGCCTTACTGAAGAGTCTATACCAGCAGATTTTGGACGAAACACTTCACCACCCTCTCTCTCTCCTTTTCCCTGTATTTGTCATTCTTACATCCCCCTGCTTTTATCAGACTGTTGTGTTTGTCATTTAGGACTCAGCAGCTGCGTGAACCATACATGTGGCGGGCAAAGATGGCTTCACGAAGAAAGCTATAGAGGGGAGGATTAGGATTTTCGCGATGGAAATGTAAAAATGTGTTGTAATAAACTTTGCAGCACTTCTTTACGTTTTCAAATTCGTTGGACGGCCTTTGGGAGAAATACATCACTGGTAGCAAACTGTGGCTGTGTGGCTGTAACGAGTAGTGGCGCTCAACAATCATCTTCACCGATTTGTGGAAACGTGTTAGTTGCTCAATCAGATAATAAGCTGATAAGTAGTTAACTATACGGCTTCCAACCCCAATGAACTCAACTCCGTAGCTGTAATGGCGTTCCTCCAACCTGGATTATCAAACATAAGGACCCAAACTGGTGAGAGGTGATATATCATCATCATCTCATCGGCATCTGTACCGACTTTGATATTTCACAAATGGGAGCAGCTACTGGAAACCGCGCGCGCCATGGACAGTATTCGTCTCATCAGCACAGTACAATAGATACCCCCCTTCCTCTTCAGGAGAAGGGGTCGCTATATTGTGACGCCAAATTATATCAAGGCAATAGACAGAAGTATCCCCTCCGGATCTTTTAGAGCGGTCAAAGAAGATACGGAGTAGGCCGTTCCAATGGACAACGCGCAAGAGAGGGTGGTAGAAGAAGTCCGAGCTGTGTAGATGCAGTGCAAGTCCCGTCGTGAAGAGGGAGAAGAATATTGTATATATTCCTCACTACCCAATTGTCTTTCACTCTCTCCTTCTCCCTCTTTTCTTCTTCCACTGTGTCTAAGGCATGAGTCTGCTAGACCTTACTGATGAGTCCACTAGCAGGCTCTGGACGAAACACATTTCTTTTTCCTCTCCTTTCCTTCTTTCTTCTTCTTCCTCATAGGTACGCATAGAGAGGTGTTCTTGTTCGACAATAACTTGAAGATCTGATAAAGAGACGTTGAGACTGTTCTTATATTGGAGAATCATCAGTGTAGAGATGATGCCGACTGGTCTCTATAGGCGGAGATCGAGTCCAAAGATGTGGTGGTGGTGGTGGTGGTGGTGGTGGTGGTGACGACTGTTCTCTGTAGTCAGTCGATGAACCAATCCGAGATGTTGACTGTAGTAATATATGTCTAAGGTGTGGTGGTAATAGTTCTCTCTTAGTAGCGCGCGCTAGCCGGCATAGTTAGGGTGATAGTGCGCTACTGCTCGTGTATAGAGCGAGAGGTTGGTTCTGCTGCGGGTCGTTGGTGTCGCTGCTGGGGTACTGCTGCATTTTTCTCCTCATTTTTGATGCCATGGATGGAAAATCGGACTCCGGTCGCCGGGATTTGATCTCGGGTCCCGAACGTGGCAACCTAAGGCGCTTACCACTACGCTGTCGTCGTCCGACACTGGTTAGTGTGGAGTGGTGGTTTGCTGTCGAGTGCCGCTACATGTCGTAGATCCAGTTCAGAGATGTCGACTGATCAGTAGTTCTTTCTATTCCTATTCTATTCTAGTATTCATTCTTTTCCTGAATTAAAATTATAACCGAACTACTAAATAAATGTAAATAAATGTACGCGATAATTCATCGTCAGGAAATCGCGATTTTCGATCAATTGCGTATATTATAGAGACAATACTGTATTACATCAAAAAATACTTTGCAGAAATCCAAGAAAAATTTCCATGATTTAAGAAAGTCAATGTTTACTATAAATAGATACCCTGATTTCCTCAAAATAATATTTTAGTAAAGTAGATTTAGTAAAATTTTATGCGGATCAAAATAAAAATATTAATAATAATAATAATAAAACGAAAAATAATCACGAAAAATATATTACGTATATTCTTAAAATTGTCTCCTATAACTACAATGTTAAAAATTCAAGGAGAATTCAATAATGATAAAAGTAACTGAAATATAAATAACTGAAAAAAAATGATAAATGAAATATTGGTATGTTAACGGAACGTTTCACCTTAATAAACTAAATATACACATTTATTTAACACGCCAAAGTCTACTCGCATCAACTCAATGCCAAGATGCTAGAAGTTCAATGTTTCCGCCTATCCCTGAACAAGTCTTCGTGATGGATTAGAACGACGTGGAAACGATCACGTTGGAATTCAGGACGTCCTGTGTACGTCATCGATGTCTCTATCGATAATTCGGCAGTGACACATGCGCGAGTACCTCGAGTTCGATCTCGAAATAACGAGCTGCCAATTAGCCGGAAATAAAAAGTTCGTCCTTCCGATCGATTCGTGCCGGGAAATTAGGTAACAAGGTGCAGGTACGAGGTCCTGGCCTCGTGCTCTGCGTCCATTTTTTTTCTCCTAGTCTCATTTCAATATTCGTTCCGACATGCGAAATCTATTACCCTGTGATGAAGTAAAATCAACGACGACTCGGCGATCCACGCCTGGTCCATCGCCAAACTCACTTTCGAAGAAGACGTCGTGAAACAACACAGTTTGTCTCCGTTTTCTTCGAAACGAGCATGAAAGTTGTATGTACCTGTGTATCGTCGAATCCAGATAAATTTAACGTGGCACAAAATTTCTAGTTCTTTGGAATTTTTACATTGATAAGTTAAAATTAATATTTTTGACAAATTTAAATTAATATTGCGTGGATAGTCGATACGCCTCGTGTTGAATTTTCCGCTTTGACCGGATATTTTTATTTCTATTCGTCAATCGTTACATTCTATTACAATTACGGAGAAAGCAGATTTTTAAAAGAGACAAAACGTGGATTGAAACATAATTCTGTAAGTTTTTTGTGAACGAATCACGTCGGTAAGTGGTTGTATTTGAAGCACGAACATGTAAATTAAAAATTTAACGAGTATCGTAACTTTTTGCAAGAAATGGAAACAATACGACAGATTGTCGAAATAAGAAAGGATACTATTTGCTCGTTGACAAAAGTCCCTTTCTTTGTCATCGTAAACGAATCGATTTCCGCGTTTCTCGTTTACTCAGCTCTGGAATATTCCACCGAGGCAAGGAACATTTTAAATTACATGAAAATATCGGACAATTGCAGTCCACGGTGCGATCAGTTGTGTCAATCTGAATATCTCGCATTACGATTGATTCGTCATTATTTTGTCTGTTTTCGAGTGCTATATTATTTATATTATTTATGTTCATTATTCATAGTTTCAAATTTCTTATTTTCAATAAATAATTTCCGTCAAATATTTCCAATCTATTTGTAAGGTGGAATTTTTCAATTTATATTATCTTATAAATAACAAGCAATATCAAACGAAAATTGTTCGACATTTTTCTCAATTTCGTTACGCAGCAGCTGTTCCAACAAAATTCAAAGGCCGTTTGTTGTAGCATAGAAAATAATAATTTATTCAGCGTTCAGCGGAAATATAAACGTACAGTGTACTGCAGGAAAACATTTCTCTCGAAATGAACATAAAGTGTCAACTATACTTTAACAGCGAATAACTCTATGCGCGTACAATGAGGCATCGTTGGTACACGCGCTTGTTTCATCCACTACGCTATCACTTTTGTCATCCTCTGCACGTTATAAAACAGTAATAAGTTGTTCGTATTCGCCTAGAAAAAACGTATTTCAGGAGCTTAATCGGTAAATTCCTCTAAACTTTGATTCGCGATTCTGTCCCCTAAAACACGAAACTAGTTCGGTCTCAGGCGTTTTCGTGCTTCACACACACGAATGTACAATCGATCCTACGCGCGTGCTTTCGTACTGTTTTCCTCTGAATGTACAATTCACCTCGTGTTTATTTTCTCCTTTTTTTTCGTCTTCTTCTTTCATCCTTAAATCCGAACCATATNTGTTTCAATCAGATCAGAGAGAACGATCTCGCACGATTCTGCTTCAGATTCGCGCCTCATGTTGAGTTAAACGAATGGATCTTACGTTTCTTTCCATTGATTACAATATTCCCCGAGCAAATATTTGAGACTGATGTAACTCGATCGAAAGTTTTAGTGTGCGCGCAAAGGTCGCCTGTATTTCCTATTGCGATTGAATATTGATTTTGCCGCAATTGATTATTTTTTATCGTAGTTAATAACAATTTTCGATACAAAATTTCATCGATTCAAATATAGTGGTTACGGTTATTATAATTTTTTGTCCATAAATATTCGAATGATACTTATTCGACAGCTTTATGTTGAGGTTATTAGATGTATATGAAATGCAAAGAGACGCGTGGATAAATTGTAAGATAGAAAATATATATATATTTTAGGCTGAAGTGCAAATACAGAGAAGGAATACAATGAATGAGCTGGTCCAGATCCGTACGCTAGCCGTGTTACTTTATAACTGAAAAACCCTGAAGCCAACGCCGCACGTGCATCGCTTTTCGGTTTGTCCTCGACAGTCTTTTGTCTATGCGCTGTCGATGGCTTCAGTGCTTGAGAAAACCAAAAACCAGATGTAGAGTTTTCTTAGAAGTGTCGACCATTTCAACACTTTATGATTAACGCACGAAGATCAGAAGAGGAAAGCACGATAGATTCGTTTTTGTCGATTTTCTCATTTTCATTATCATTTCCGTTTTTTCGACTGCTTTATTCTGCCACTTTTCCATAAACAACGCAAAATATAGTTTATTATATCTTCTTTAGCGATAATAAACATGTTTGGAAAAACAAACTAATACCTTAATGCTAAAAAGAATTTTATGGAAATATCGTTCTCTACAATAGAACAATTTGTATGCGATAACTTTCTAAAAATATTCGTAAATATTTTTGGAACTTTGTTCGTGTACGATTGACCTTTCCAATTTGTCATTTCCAATTTATTCTGTAATTTTTTGCAGATATGTACATTCTATTCATTTAACGATCATACAATAATGACCATTTCATTTGACTGAACATTTTTATCGAACGCTGTCGTTTGCAACATGCACGCAAACCTGTATACAAATCTAAAACTCGTGACTCGATAAACGTAACAAAGTATTCGTAGTAAGAAACGGTATTATTATGCAACATATTATAATCAATTATACAAAAGAGAAAAAAAATCGTTATGTTCTCATTCAATAATATACCAATATCGGTAAACGAATTACGTATAATATAATGTTTCATAATAAAAATAAAGTAATGAAACGAAGACAATTAAAAACTGATCGATGTAAACTTTCCAACTATATAAAATGTACAATTTCCAATTGATCTTTCCTTAATGATAAATCTTTGGAAAGCTAGGTCACGTTAAAAGAAATAAATGCATCGTGACTTATTGCTTCTTCGAGCTGCGTTTACAAGTGCATCGCTACGTAAATTAAAGTTTATAAAAGATCGCATAACCAACGGGGTAATTGGGTAAATCGCATTGCGCTTTACAGAATCGTTATCGCCTAATAATACTCGCATTCATCTTGTACAAGTACATATACATATACATATGTGTCTAAAAATACATGCACGGTCACTTATCCATTTGTCTTCGTGCTAAATATAGATGTCGATCGAAAGTAAAAGAAATCGATGTACACGTTAATAACGTAGTAAAAATTGTATTGACCTGCTTTCGTAATATTCACTAATTTTTGTCGAAATTCTGATAATTATGTATCTAAATAATATTTAAATCGATACTTTGCGATAAAAGATGATTTATCGTTACACTCCTTATAATTAAAAATCGAAACGATTTAATGTTCAATCTACACAATCTACATCTGAATTTTAATTTGAAATATAAATTTCATGTACGTACTAGATACACTTCAGGAGTACAACTGTTGTTCTTGATATTATTATAATACATCCCAGAATAAAATATAACACATGTAACTTTCTGATTGTGAGAGAAAGTATTCTAAAGAAAAGTAATAAATTCATACATTTGCATCGATACTTCTATGATTATTCTACGCATTACGTTTTCCTATAACGTGTGATAAAATGATGGATACTTATACAATAATGAAATCATGTACTATTTTATATAGAAACAATGTGTTACGTCGGCCGACTCTCTACCTAAACGGCAACCAGATGTCTTCACATCCTTACCGCGTACCCTCGATAGTCTCAAGTACCCTCCATAAAACTCAGGCATTTTCTAGTTAAGGTCCTTCAGACCGAACAAATCTTCCGTTAGCGACTTTCTCTCGAGGGCGGCTAAGACCCTTCCTAGTCCACCAACTGTCTTATTATCCAATCAGAAGCAATATCTATTGCCCTCGCTTTCCTAGCCAAAATTGTCATCAACAAATCCGATGGTTCCGTGCGCTAGCCACGCCCATCCTTAGCCTTTACCGAACTCCACTGATTTTCCATCTTTCGAACGGTCAACATCTTTGACCAAATTTCCACCTTTAGATCAGTCACCTATTTAACTTATACATACGCACCAGCGTAACTATATTCATTACAAAATCGTTGGAATAAACTGTAACTTATATTTTATTATAACCAGTGTCATATTCATTTTAACTACCTCTATTATCCTAAACGAAACAGGGGATCGATCATTTCGCGGCATCGATCGTCTAATCGTAACGGGAATTTACGACTCCCGTTGACGTGCTTCTTCGCGATCGCGTCTCTCCGCGAGTGAACGAAACGCAATGTAACTTTGAACATCGATTTTTTTCTACATCTTACTATTATAAATCATTTCCTACAATAATAATAACATCTCAAAATTTTTACCATTCGAAAATGACAAATTTTTTATCAACTTCAACTGTTCATGGATACGTTCCACAGATCGAAAGGAATTTAAATGTGCAACGAGTAAAATTGAAAGTCGGTCGAACGAAATACACAGAACGAAGGAAACTCGATAAAAAAAATCGATTTCTTCGACATTTATCCAAAGTCTACATCGTGCAGGAACACAAACTTACGAAGGATTCCATTTACGTATTTCTATTATATCGACCACACGTTATTCTTCTCGTTATCGTTGATCTTCTCCTACGTCGTATAAAGTAATGCACTCGCACGAAGATAAATTATCATATTTACGATAAGTCAACAGAGGAAAAAATAAAACGATTGCATAATCACACCGCATTAAGTCTCGTTTGGCCGACAAATTGCACGCTTAAAAAAAAAAAGTCCGCTATGCATATCTAAAATCGATCTCAAACCTGGATGTGACAGAGCCAACTAACAGAGGTACTGCGTTCGCTTTTGGTAAGAAAGCTTTTTCATCGTTGATATGTCAGTAGATTGATATATCTGTTAATTATTCTAATCCTTTTATAAAATACATTTTTCTTTTCGGCATTATATTCTAATTGTTGTTTGTACATAGAAAGCATCGAGTTTAAATGTATAGATCAGATGTAGATTCAAAATTAAATTTGCATGACATATATCTTCGTGAGATCTTCTCTTTATCCAAACATTCTTTTTATTTAAAGCATTCAGAAATTTGAACGGATAAAATTGAACTTCATGTTGTAGATAATCTTCAAAGATTTCGTTAAAATGTATTCGATGAACCACGTGGAATAAACTGAAGAAACTTGCAAATTATTAAATTTTTATTGATAAAAAATTACTGCCTAATATGAACTTCCCTTGACAACTAAAGGACAGAACTCAAGTGACGATTCGTATTAAACGCGCAAATAGAAAAAAGCAGCAACAAATAGTGTCGCCTCGAACTGTGAGCAAGGCTTCGTCCGTTAAATGGATAAAAACGATTCGTGGATGCAACCACGTACGAACGATTGAAGAAAATTACAAATTCCTTTTAAACATTCAGTATGCAAGGTTACGTAAAAAGAAATTAAATACTGTTTAGTATTTAATATTTCTTTTGGAAAATTTCAATCCCTACATTTTAATTCAAATACTAATGGTATTTTTATGTTACATCGATGTAGTATTGATTACAGATATACATAATAAATAATGTTTTTTTCTTATAGATAATAAATTATACATTTAAAGATATATGTTTACGAATTTATGTAACATATTTATGTAACAATGTGTTAAAATTGGTCTCGAAAGTATTTATTTATCCTCCATTTTATAATTCTTTATCTTCTATAATTTAGAAGGCAAGAGTTTCACAAGTTACATTTCACGCTGTATTATCCAAGTTGTGATAAAATATAATTTGTTATTTTAATAGTATTCTCAACTAAAACTTTCGATATAGCACGTATCTGAACAGCATACGAAAATCAATATACATATATATCGTTTCATTGTAATTAAGTACCCATTAAGTGCACAGTAACAAAAGTAGTATACGTGTCAGATAAAAATGGGTTTGTAGAGTAAGTACTAACTTGCTTTATCGGCGATTAAATAAAAACTTGGCGACTCGTCCTGCTGACGTCGAAGTCCTCTATACTGAGCAGCATACTTACGGACTTAAGTGCACCATTATCGACAAGATCGACCATGTATAGGCTGTTTGCATTGTGATTACCCATTGCGCTTGATGCGCCACTGCTGTACGCGCTCGAGGTGTTTTGCACAGATACAACATCGGTGGTCCTTTGAACGAGCTATTTGTTTGTCATGCTGGACGTATCTGCTTCCGAGGACACGTCGAATCTGATGTCACTGAAATCGACGAAAACGTACTTGTAAAGTTTGTTTGGAAAATCAATAATCACACTGTTCAATCAGACACTGAAAAGCCATTCTATCGTATACATTGGGTTTCTCTCCGTGTCCAACTTACTAATTTAATCAACTCTTATATTAATACATACCGATTAAAAGATAAGTAATTGATTAAATAAAACACATGTAATTGTTTAATATTTGTCTGAATACAGATTTTTCAAATATATGCACATTTGCAGCATTATTATATATTTCATTATATGAATATAACGATATATAAATATATTTTATAAAACTTTATCATTTTCAATTTCTGTTTGTACAAAATAATTTCTTTTTTAATTTTCCCGACTATCCCCGTTTATATTTCCAACAAAAGACAAAATGCGGTCGGTTGACAAATTCCAACGCGTACCGCATTACATTCTCTGCCATATCGTATGCTGTAATAATTTTCCAGAGTTTAGAGCATGACATTTAGAGAATTTCAAATTTCAAGGATAACCTACATACCAAGAATAATCAACAGTCCGTTTATAATATCCCGTATATGTTTAAAACTATTAAGTACAGGTCCAAAATTTTGCTTCCATTCGCATTAAAATTAAGTGCATAGCGAAACAGAGTACCGGGATGTTTCACTTGATTACTTTGCTTGAAACGAATTAAGGATAATCTAACAAATTCACAATACAAAGTTCTACATCACCCAATCCCAATGAAAGAATCAACCTCTTCGACTGAAAATTCTTCGGTGTAAACGAGAAAACTTATTTTCATTTCAGAAGCAATTGCTCGCTCACTTAGCTAATATTAAAATTATATTTAATTTAAAAAAAAAAACAACTAGGAAGAATACTAGGATTCAAGAAAAGGAACACCTTGATACTCACTTCAAATAGTTATTTTCCGCAGGTTGTTCGCGATTTTTCCTGGAGGTCGCGTTTTTACGGGAAATAACTTGAGATAGGACCAGCTCTTCATATCGCAAATGCAATAAATTCTGCCCGTTTATCGCTACGATGCGATCACCTGCGACTAATAAATTTCTCCGAATTAATGCAGCCCCGGCAAAGAATGGCGCTTCAAGCTTACCTTTGTTCACGTTTCCGGCCATATCGGCCGATCCTCCTACCGACATCGCTTGGACATAGACGCCACCATCGTTACCCACTGTCACTTGTAACCCTATGCTGCCACCGTGGCCCCTTTCCAACTTAATCGTCCGCAGGATTCGTACCTCGGCAACTCTTCAGATGCGCTGCTAAGGAAGCGGGCATCGACTCGTCCTCCAGCATACGGAACGTCTCGTCATCTGTACGGATGTCAGCGTCTATTGGAAATAGAAATCATATAAAATTTAAATTTACAAATCATTTAATTCTTGCATGATGATGAAATGCATCTTGTTCAAAGAGATATTTTTATATTGAAATTAATATGTTTGCAGAATTCCTTAATTTTTTGAGATATAGGATTGAGAAGATAAAATATCTTATGTTGTATATGTTATCCGATTTAGCAAATTATATAGCGCGATTGATTTAAAAAAATGCAATTTCAAATGAGTTATATGTCATTTGTACTTTAAATATAAGAATAATATATAATACGATGATGATACAATATGTATCGATAACACAGCGTTGTATTAAAAATTTGTTAATTGTTGTATACGTTTAAATATAGGTTCGAGTGATAATTGTTAACACTTGAAAAATCTAGTCGAAATAGAAATGTTACTAACTGAGCACCTATGCTTCGTAAAGGAGATTCCGTTGATCGTGCGGACAATGACTGAATCGAAGACTCCATGTCTGATTTTAATGATAGCGACTCCATGTCGTCGGTAAGGGCGGTGTCTTTCTGCACGAAGCTGCTGTAGATCGCGTGTGTTCCCATTTTTACCCCTAGAGGAAGTGGCAAACTCGGCGACCGATAACCTCCCGACTGTGTGGATGTTCCATAATTCGGTAAATTCGAAGTCTTCATCTAAAACAGACATAAAGACATTTCGATTCCAATTGATTCCAATATAGGTTAATTTTCATACAAAAAGCCAAGATATATTGCAAATACACGAAACAACATATATTGAACTTTTCTATCATTCTTGGAAGTAAATACCAGGCAAAGTACAAACACTCTCATTAAAGGTATTATATACACCACTATTAAGGCATCTTCTACTGATTATATGAAACATAATAATTATCCCAGATTAGAAGGTAAACAACTAATAGTCAAAATTTTATATTTATGCAAGACGACGATCTAAACAAGTAGCGAAAATTAACAAAAACTATTTGTTAGAGTTAAAGAAAAAGTTAATTAATATATGTTGACTCTTGATGAATATTTGGTTTAAAAAGGACGTTAAAAAATTTTTCAGTAAATTAAATAGTCCACAAATTAGTCAAAAGTGAATATGATTCATGAAATTACCTGCAATAGAATATGCATGGAATTAAATAGCAATAGATGGAAAATCTAATAAAACAAATATCAAATTAACCAGAACAATGATTGAAAAACGTAGAGGACAACGTAGATGAGAACAGTATTGAATGTTTTCGTACCAACTCGAAGATTTTTATTATAATGTCAAATTTATTACAGTCGAAGCTTTAGAACGAAACAATAATTTATAAAAATGTTATTTATTTGCTAATAATTTCCTAGATCTTCTTCATTTTTAAAAGTTTGTTATTACTTATAAGAGGGTTTCATTCGATATATTGCATATATTTTCCATATTTTATTATATATGTCGGGTTAAGGTTATGATTAGGGATAGGGGCGTGTAATGAATCTTCACTGGAATTGGCCATCGTTGTTATACAATCGAGGTAATGTCGGTTAGCACAAGTGTGAGTATTACAGAATCGACAAGTAACCGCGGTAATTAGACACTAATGACAATGACCTTAGGTTCGATAACGAATCCGCGGTCAACGGGATAACAAATATAATTTCTTCCAAAGTCTAAGTCGGACTCGTGGTTAGAAACGTGAAGTATCCACTGATTGTAAAAGGCATTGTTTTCTCACTAATGAAATCGCACGAGAATGTACCTTTCCGTTATGGTGATGCGGCAGAGGAAAACTATGATGGTGTAACCCCAAACTCTCAAGCCTGACGTCACCTTGAAGGGCCAGCGCTAGACACTTTCCAGACATTTAACACGTTGCCTCCCTGATAGAGAGCTTCCCGGAAAATATGTCCCCACCAACATTTCCATCACTTTCCCACAGTATATAACCCTCGACTTTTAACATGCAAACTAGTTTTAAGTTTGAAACCGATAGCTGT
>CM026121.1:8350858-8403421 GCA_014825825.1 Bombus turneri | reverse complement strand
GAACTTAAGTGTATTATTTTTTCTCGTATCCGAAATCTGTTTGATAATTCAAGCTCTTAAGAGACTAATATATGGGTCAGAATTCAGCAATAAAAATAAATATGAAATACACTTATTGTCAGATATTGAGAAACATTATGATCGCTTAGAGATTACTGTGTATTTTTTATATTCTGATATACATTGGCCGAAATTAAAAGTAGTGTAAGAAGATAACAGTGTATATATGAAATCACAGTTATATATTTTTCGATTAGACTCGTGTAAGATTAATACTGAATCGGGAAATTTTGCAACAAAAGTTAAGAATCATATATTGCTCGCGTTATATAATTACTTGTATCGAAAACTGCAACAAAAAAAGTAATCTATTAAGATGTTAGATAACTCTTATATCTCTTGGATTTGAAGACTGCATGTCATCTGCAAGACACTGATTCAATTAATCGTACACGCAACGCAGTCGATATTTGACACCACACTTCTGTAATTTTTTGTGTTAAGATTGGATTCCCAATTGACATCTAACGTTAATCATAGAAGTGTTAGATTGAGATTAATTACTTATAGATCTCTTAATTAATACTTACAGTAATTACAGTATTAAATCTTCCCGTAAAATAGATAGGTTCAGACCTTAATACCTTCATATTTCTAATTTTACTGAATTTATGCTGAATATCGTGTGGCAAAACAACTACGTGAGGCATCATCGAATCGAAAGGTCCTATAACGCATGTGCCGCTACAACACTCCCTACCAGTGATTCGCGCGCGCATTATTCGCATTTCGCGGGATTGATTACGACACCATAGTCGTTTACGCGATTAAACAACGTTCGCCAGTGTTCGCGATGTTGCTTCTCGTCTTCTGAAGAAATTAGAAAATCATCGATGTATGTATCACGACCGACACACTTCAAAACCTATGGGCTGATGACGGAGATAAAGATGTGGCGGCACTTGTCAACAGTGTATATCGCCAAAACGAAATGCCTAATGAGTCATCAATATCCCAACGATCCTTTCGCTGAATGTTCGAAAAGAAGGCGTGCGTGGCAACGGTCGCGGACGTCTAACAGACGCGTGAATAACGGGAATATTGAGGGGCGACAGAAGGAAATGAATCGAATCCGATGGAAAGTCGAGTTGCAAGAACTTCAGTCTTGGAGAGTCACGGCTGGAGCTCGGAACTAAACTATCATTGTTGTAGTCAAGGTGTTAGCAAATAAATACTCTTTTTTATTTTCATCTTCGATTTTTTTTATTTTACGTGACATATGCGTAGACGAAATCGAGCCTTCTCGTGATTTCGTCCATGAATCGCTGACATGTTGCGCGGCTTTCCGCAGTCCAAACGTCATATTAACTGCCTCGAATAACCCAAACGCTGTCGCCATCGCCGTTTTTTTTAACGTCTTCGGGTGCGATCAGTATTTGATGGTAAACGCAAACGAGGTCGACCTTAGAAAAGATGCGTGTACTACACAGTTGTTGCGCCGAAGTCTTCAATATGTTGCGGTGAGTATCTATCGGGTACGGTGCGAGTGGTCAACGCACAGTAGTGGCCGCAAGGTCGCAGGCCTCCGTCCTTCTTTGATACGACGTGTAGAGGGGATGCCCATTGGCTTTTCAATGTTCGCAGCACTCTTTTCTCGATCATCGTTTCAAACTCCGCCTTAACCTGTTTGAGTTGATCAGGTGCGAGGCGGCGGGGTTTATTGAAGACGGGTGGGCCTGGTGTGGTTTCGATGTGATACTTACAGAAATAATTGCGTGTGCACTTTTAAAACGAATATATTGTATATACTTGTACTACGAACAATGGTTCGCGTAGGTAACTTGGAGAACAATTCGACGAGAATTAATAAGCACCTGGAGAAGCTACAATATAGGCAATAAACAGTTGATGACAACAAACATAACCACGTTTCGACAAAAATTGTACCAATCGCAAATGGCGCGATTTGTAAGCGTTTTTCCTTTATCAGGAATTTCTTATGTTTCAAGCTGGCATTTATTCATTGATCAGCCTGCCGCGAGAAAAAAGCTGTTCATAAAACTGCAAAAAAGCTGTTTTTTACATTTCTGACACCGATGACTATTTCCCGGTGTATCTTCAAATTAGGTGCCTTTTGTGATGGCAATTCCTTGCTGTTTTCCTTTCTTTTTGCATCGGAAAGTTGCAAGCCCGTGGCGATTGAAGAGTAGCAACATTTCTTCCTGATACCTTAAGGAGTATCTACTTTTCGGAAGAAGATTGTAGTTTCAGGACCAACGTATAGTATCTCCACTATCTTTTATTTCAAATGTTAAACGTCGGAGCCCTTACTTTATCATATTTCAGCTTCTACGATATTATATACAAGAATGTATACACAACAAACAATATATGCTAAATATATTAATAAAAATATACTCATACTATATACTATATACACTGAATCTTGAACGCTTCGTGAAGCGTTTTCATCTGTTGCTTATAGAACAATATGTTGCTCGCTGCCAACCATATTGCTGGTAGTCATTCTCGCCGCCGTCAACGGAAAACGGAGCCACATCGAGTCGAAGCTCTGCGGGGCGGTTCGAGGCACGCCGACGCTGATCTTGTCTATGCGGCAACCGCCTGTCTCGGCGACAGCGGCCACCATCTCCTCGAGTTTTGTTTGGTCGATGCTTAACAGGCATCCTCGACATCTTAGCATAGTTAGCTGGGTCACACAGTGTCTTAACGCTTGCTCCGATTGGTCGCGTATGCCTGGCATGCGAATCTTTCTGGCCCATGTAGGTAACTTTGCAAACTTGCGTAGCAATAACCGAATCGAACCGAAGGCTGTGTGTGTTTCTAACCCCAGTCGATCAAAAGGACGGTGTAACCAGACACTGTTGCTTATAGAACAATAGCTCTCTCCCAACTAGCAGTTTCGAAATAACCTAACGCAGCAACGAGCATACTCGATGTTAAATATGTCGGAGATGAAAGGACATCGGAGCCTTCCTTTCCGAATGTTTGGGAAAGTCCCAAATACTTTAGTCCAGACTTTTTATTATAGCCGTACTTAAACAATAAAACTGAGAAATAGCTGTTCATGAGCTAAGTCAATTATGATTATCCGAGATTTATGACAGTGGGCTTGGGCTCGAAGTGACATAATGGATCACTGAACGTAGCCGCGGTCACGGGAGGGACGTGTACCTAACAGGGGCATAAAGTAATTGAATAACTCTCCTTAAAACAGGGATTGACATGAGGAATACGGAGAGGGGTATATAAGGGCAGTTCCACTTGGACTGAGGTTCAGTTCAATTCGATAAGTTCTACTAGTACAGGGAACACGTGTGTCAAGTTCAATATCGTATTTGTCATCCCGTTGACCGTGGATTCGTTATTGAGTCTAAGATCATCACCATTCACATCCCAAGTATCTAATTACCATGATTACTTGTCAAATTCCGTCACAATCATAATTGGACTAGTAAATATCTTCGCTCTTGCATAACAATAATGTCTAATCCAAAGAAAGATTCGTTACACGCCTCTAACTCTAATGACAACCCGACAAATATTTGACCTTCTGCTAGGGCGCTGTGGGTTGCACGAGCTTCTCTCTGTTGAGCGTTTGGTTATCCTGAGGCACTCACGCGTACACGCTTCTCTTCACCGTGCCATCCCGGCAGTGCACCACTATTTTTCTATACGACAGATAGTCGTCTAGCAACCGTTGCAGCTGGCCTGGTAAACGCCTTTCTCTGGCCTCCGCAAGGATCCTCCTTCAACTAAGCGTATTGAACGCGTTCTTCACGTCCAGGGCAATCAAAACGCACACCAGTCCTCTCTTCCAACATAGCTCCGCGATCCCGCATACTCTACCCAGCGCATCGAACATGCTCCTGCGCCTCCTGAATCCGTATTGCTCCCTGTGAAAGGGGTCCCCCCCCTAGGCACCTTTCTATGAGGATCTTACACGTATGCTCCCAGACCTTGCTCAGGGTCCGCAAATTATTTATTGGCCTGTATGACAATGACAACATCGAGTCCCTTGCCGGTTTTGGCAAAAGAACTACCTTCGCCACCTTCCACATCGCCCGTATCCGTCCAGACCTATTTATACTGTTGAACAGGTCCAGGAGCCGCCCAGATCGTTGTCCCGCTACGATCCTAACGATTTCCCCTTCCACACCCGCAGCCTTCCTCGGGTCACATTTCGCCATGCCCGTTAGCAGGTCCTCCTCCATTACGCGCAGATCTTGCTCCTCTTCTACCCGCGTCTGCGGGATCCGAAAACTATGATCTTCTTCCGACTGTTCCGTTCTACCGATAACGAAAAGATCTTCAAGAATCTTCGTAAACTTGTCCTTGTAGAGACCCTCCGGTGGCACGTTTGGAGCCATTTTGGCTCTTACGACTCGATACGTCCTTCCCCAGGGATCCTGGTCCAGAGTTGCGCAAAATTCCCTCCACTTTTCCTCCTTACAGCGCTCGATCGCTCTTCTCAGTCTCCTCCTTGCCTTTTTGAATTCGGTTACCATGTGGCCAGCATTGTTTCTCCCAGCAGCCACTGCCCGTTGCGCTCTTCTTCTTGATCTCAGAGTTGCCCTTCTCAACCCTGACAATTCCTCGTTCCACCAGTGGTTGATACTTCTCTTGCAGCGCGGCGGGAAAATCTTTTTCAATTCGTCGGCACACGTACGTTCCAGACCTTTATGGAATTGGACGCCGTGTGTCACGTCGCCGTTCGCCGTAAAATCGAGGTTCTCGTCGAACCTCCTCAGGAATTTACCCGCGTCAACGTTCTTGGTCGAATACTTAACACCACCCCGCGCTGACTTCCTTCTACGGTTCGAGAACTCGTATAATAAAAACAAGTAATTAGAGGCAGAGTATCAATCCATAACGGAACTCTTCTTTCAACGCTGCCTCATTCGTCTACTAACGCTCAAAATTTTGTTACTCGATTTTTTTTTACATTGAAATCATCATTATTATTATACTCATCGACATTACGCGGAAATTTAGGGGTAACGTTTGAAAATAATGCCGATTCAGTGGCTAAGATTTTACTAAATGTACTATAATCTGTTTTCTTCCTGGCAAATGCTTTCCGTAAAGACCAGAAGGCAGGCCTACCTGCACCGAGGGGTAACATCTTAAAAGGTAATGGTTCGCTCGTCGCACCATCCGACGGTCTTTTCAGTTGAATGCATATTTGCATCGGTTGTTCCACTTGCTGCATGCGATATGTGGGTGCTTTGAATGCAATTGCTGTCTATTAAAATAAATCAAATTTAAATTAAATGAAGATGTATAATATATACAACGTGTAACATTCTACACAAACGTTAAACATCGTACATACTTGTTTATGTACGTGAACGGGTTGAAAATCATCAAATCCTTCTCAAATCACTTGCCCATCTTTCTCCTCGAAAAATCTAACTTGTATATCTTCCTTTGCAACCTTCTCGTATAATAAAATCATTTCCATACCACCAGCGACCGACGCATTAGAGTGACTGAACTTGCACATCACAAGATCTGACAATGCTTCTGAAATATTTAATTATTTAAAGAAAAATTAAACAATTAATTTTCCTTTAAAACTGAATACAATATATAATTAACTTAAACATACTTTTATCAAATATAGGGTTAGATACAACTGGTGGTAATGGCACATTGAATTTTCCTTTTTGTCCCCCTTCTAAGAAAACTTCAAAGCAGAATTTCACTGCATTTAGATCAATACTAGTAGGTTGGCTTTTGTGTTCGAGGCCAGCTATTAGAAAATGAAACATAATTTGTTTTATTTCAAACACATTTACATAAATCTATTTCAGCTTACTTCGAAATGGATCTACACGAATTTCCTCTCTTATGTTAAGTGTGTCTTTGATATGCTTTTTCTTAACACATTGAATACCAAGATTTGCAAATGTGACTGTCATATTTTCTGATGAGACTTCTACTGTATATACACCACGTTTACATGCTTCCTTTCCAACAAGATTATGAGGATGAGGTCTGTGTGGTTGATCTTTTGTTACACATGATACTACAACTACAGCTCGACCTTTATATCCAACTATCTGTAATAAGTATTATTTATTGTAATATCATACTAATTCCAAATATATTCTATATTTTGTTCTTACTACTTACTCTTATACTAGGAAATGTTTTGTTTTCTGGTGTACTGTTTACTCCTGGTATACTACCAGCCGATCTGTCTTCACATTCATAGGGAAAACGTAAAGCTTTACTTGCTGGTTGTTCTATTATTTCAACATATGACAATAACCTCCCAGTTGATCTTCCTTTCCACTACATAGCACAAACCCAGGATCGGTAGGTTGGATGACTTCAACTGTATCAAGAATTTTAGGTATAGTTTGAAACATTTAATATGAAAATTATATAAACATATGTAATATCGTTTTTCTTGCGATAATTCAGGAGATCGATTCTGAAGTTTGAAAATCGAGTTTATTGTGAAAATACTTAAATAAAATACGGGAGTGAATAACAGTTAATATCAATCTATAACAATGTCCTGAGCTACAAATCTTTCTCCGTCAATCTTCAATATTTTAAATAATTAATCTGTGATCTTGTCTATCTCCGATGTTGCTCTCTGTGCGTCCGTTTGGGAACTGAGCGTCTCTCAAAACAAAAGAAGGTCGCTCTGTCTGTGAAACAAAGGAAGTCGTGCTATCCGTAAACAGAGAGTGCCTATCACACGTGAACTCTAGAGAGTTTATACCTCCCCACCTCGTGTTGACAATTACATCGTTAATTGTCTTCCCTATAAGGAACCAGTTTAGGCGAATGGAAGAAATTCCCTTCAGATCTACGATTATCGTTATCCACTTCGTATATGCAATTTGAAATCCCTCTCAGAATTTTGAAAGGTCCTTTCCGAATTTCCTCCAACTTGTTTCTGTTTAATCTGTTTTGTTTCCATTGTGAGTGAAGACCATATCACCAATTTTAAATTCGTTTTCTCTTCTTTTTTTTATCGTATTTCTGTTTATTAATTTCGAAATTTCTTGTTGAGTTTTTGAATGCTTCTTCTCTGTCTTTTTCTAAGTTTATTTTATTCTCAATTATTCCCTTAGGGACGATTTCAATTATTTTTCCATACAATAAATGATTCGGAGCAAATCCTGTGACACTATGTTATTGTACTTTTCCACACTTTCTTCTGCGATTTTTGTCCAGTTTCTCTTTTTTCTCTTATTTTTTTTGTCTGAATTGATCTTACATCGGATCCTGTTTATTAATGTTTGATTTACCCTTTCGTTCAATCCGTTCGAGGATGGACAGTCTGTCGAGGTGAAAATTAATTTGATGTTCTTTTCCCTTGCGTACTCTTGCACTTTTTTGGATGTCATTACTGGATATCGGTCTGTAAGGATGATTTTTATGGAATCGGTTTTTCCCGTCGAGTCTATAAGTTTTGTGATATCGTCTGAGCGTTGTGTTTTTGGCGTGGACATAAAAACGGCCCTTGAAAAGTGGTCAATAAGAATGTGCATATATTTTCTTTGTGAGTTGTTATTGGAAAAACCTCCGACCGTATCGATTGACATAATTTCAAAAGGTTTCTTAGCTGGTCCTAGTCTTGACATAAATTCGATCGGTCTTCTACTTTTATTTTTGATGCAAAGTTCGCATTGTTTGCAGAATTTGTCGACTATTCGGTCCATATTTTTGAAATAGTAAAAGGGTCGGATTTTTTTCAATATATGGTTCCTTTCAACGTGACCAAAGAAATCATGAACCGTCTGTGATATGTTCACCAAATTTTCGCGAGACGAATATACGTTGACGTCCTTTAATGTTTTTGAAAAATATTTTCGATCTTTTTGTGAGGTTTTTTGTATTTTCAATATTTTTTTTTGTTTTCTTTCTAATCTTGAATTGTGTCTTGTTTTTTATGATATTTGCCACTTTTAGAACATCTTCTTCATTCTCAAAATTTTCTAAGGTGGAGTTCCTGGATAGTCCGTCTGCCTCTATGTTGTCTTTTCCGGGAGCGTAAATGATTTTGAAGTCATACCGAGATAGGAAGTGCATTAGGTCTCCTAAAGTTTCATCGGTTCTTGCTTTGTTTCTCATTGATTCTAACGGTTTATGATTTGAAAGTACCGTGAAATGTCTACCGATTAACCAATGTTGCCAATATTGAATCACCTCTTTAATAGCAAGACATTCAAGATAGATTACTTTCTTCTTTGCCTCTGTCGTGCTATCCGTAAACAGAGAGAGTCCCTATCACACGTGAACTCTAGAGAGTTTACACATATGATAAAATTTTTAACACTTACTGACATCACTTATATTTATATTTCCATCACTCATATCATGAGATTGTTCCATGCCTTTTACGGTTTAATGCATCGAACAGTAGCCATCTGAAAAATAAATTGTTTCAACATACATTGTCATTTTGTATGAAATAATACCTCTACATTGTATTTCATTGTTGTTAAAAAAATTTGTTATCCATTTTGTTGAAATAACAATGATTATAAAACAATAAACAAGTCATAAAAATTCTCTTTACTGCTTGATGCGTGTTTTGAACGTTTTGTCAAAGGAGGGGAAGTAACCACATGAACCAACATTTCACAGAAATTTCGCAGCATCGAGCAAAAAAAAATTTCGCGCGCGTTTCGTTAAATTAAGAATAAGTTGACAAGTACCTGAAGAACGATAAATACCTAGGAAAAAATGAAACGATAGCGCAGAGGGGGAGGTGCATTGCCAGATCGATTTATTCGATGTAAAGAAAATCGAACGTTCAAAAGCGTGGATCGCGCATCTTGAAGGAAAATATATATTTATGTCGCAATGTAGGCGATGATTGACGTAGAATGTGTTACGCGTAATTTTTTATTAATACCAGCGAGAAAAATAAGCGCAAGTTAGTGATCATGGATAGAAGTTTTGTGTTAAACTTCTAGCCAGCGGAACGACAGCTGTTCACAGGTATAGTTCCAGAGGCACTGCATACAAGTGTCCCAAGTCCGAAGGGAAGAGAAACGAGAGTAGTGGGCAAGGAGGGATGCTACGCTGATCCAATTATTATTTTGGGAAAGCCTAGGTTCGTACAAGCCGTGCAGCTATAATTAAACTATCCTAGGGCAATGTGACGAGAAAGACGCCTTTTTTTCGTGGAGAAATCCTCATGGACACCCGCCGCATTGCGATCGGGTAGTGTCGGACTCTTACCGACTAAAACTCCACGGTGGTCTTCCTGACGTTTGTTGGGGATGCCCCGAGTTCTCTTTCGAATTTCTATCGGTCGACATCCCCCGTCTTGTTCCTTTCTTAGCGGAAGCATCCTTTATGATGTATCACTAGGGGGACCACTTCCCTAGTGTCATATTTCCAAGATGGTTATACTTAGGGGGGGGGTTGTGCCACTCTTACCCTGCGAGCACTTCCTTCAGATCTATCCACCCTCGCCTGGTCGCCGGTTCTTATCCTTTCTCTCTCCACCCACTCCTTTGCCAGCATTACTTGCTCGCAAAAGACGCGGACGGCTGAGTATTCTCGGCGATCCCTGAGGATTGCTTCCACCAGTGCCTCCGGGGATATTCTCGCTTCTATCTCCATGCGCAGTATCCTCCGGGGCTCCTCCCATGCTGGACAAGACTCCAGCGTATGCAGCGCCGTGTCCTCCCCTTCTTTGCAGTGATGGCATGTAGAGGTCACCTCTCGTCCTATTCGTAGCAGGAATTCCCCGAATACCCCGTGACCGGTAAGTATTTGGGTCATCCTGTACGTCAGTGGGACCCCTCTTCGGATCTTCCAGGCCTCCCAGCTGGGGAGCACGGCGCGGACTGCTCGATGTGGTTTCGTCAGCTCCTCGGTGTCCAGCTGCGTGCGCCAGCGTCTCCATGTCTCGTTGTCCATTACCTTCTGATCAACGGGCTGGGATGTCGCCACGGATCCTTCTTGTAGCATGATCGTTCTGCCCTCGTATCTTCTCTTGAGTGTGAGGGCCTGTAACTCGAAAGGGGGAGACGCCGCCAGGACGATCACTGAGGCGTACGATACCGTCCTATATCCTCTGATTATGCGGATGGCGGTCATCCTGTGTAGCCCCCTCACCAGCGCCAAACTACGCCGACTCGCACTCAGGTCTTCCGCCTATATCGGGGCTCCATAGAGGACCCGTGAGCATATTACCCCCTCGTAGAGGCGCCGTACGCCCAGCCCCGCACCGCCTCGGTTTGGCAGCAGGCCGCATAGGGCGTTAACCGCAATGATTACCTTCGGCACCAGTTGTTTAAAGTGTGGCTCGAAGGACCACTGGCTATCGATGATGAGACCCAGGTATTTCATCTGTATTTCCACCATCACGTTCTCCCCGCTTATGCCAACGGACAATCCTGGTGGCGGGAGGCCTCTATTGCGACAGTTGTAGAACCCCAGCACCTCCGATTCAGCTGGCGATACACACAGTCCCAGATTCCTTATTTCCCGGATCACACATGCCACGGTGTCTTCGGCGAGGTTGGCAGTATCATACCACCAACGGCCCCCTGTCAGTATCAGGGTGTCGTCCGCGTAGCATACGAGGTCCGTCCCCAATGGCCTCTGGCAGCGTAGCACACGATCATACGCGGTGATCCAGAGGATGGGTCCCAGTACTGATCCCTGTGGAACCCTCCTCTCGACCGGTCTCCTTGTTATCCCTGTCTTGTCGTTCAGCTCAATCCATCTGTCGTTGAGGTAAGCCTGAATCACCACAACTAGAGAGTGTGGTACCTTTTTTTTCACGAGGAGGGGAAAACGCCATTACGCATACCCGGTGACCCGTGTCACCAGGTTTTGTGGGACTCGGCAGATGACGTCGCCATACCCACTAAAAACCCCTCCTCCTATTCCCTGTTTTACAGTACTCGAGGTACCAACCCGGTACAGTCATACGACATTACTTCGGGTTGGCCTTTACACACACGTACCCATCTCCATCAACAATCGTCCAACATTCGCTGTCTTCTCCTCCTACTTTCCCTTCTTCGTTGGACCTCCACCTCCCTTTCCTTATTAAGCCGGCTTATCATAACCTTTGTACAAAAGATGCCGAATTTCACCCACAGCCGCTCCTCGACAGCCATCTTCTCCACGAACCGGTTCTCGATCCTGCACTCTTCTCCTATCTCGGCCTCTAACTCCACGCGCTCCCCCGCCTATCTAGGGCACCAAAAGAGCACATGCTCGGCATCATCCACGGCGGCTCCACATTCCCAACAACTGGTGTGCGTCTCCTTCCCAATCCTGTGCCAGTACCAATTGAAGATACCGTGCCCTGTGAGAATCTGCATAACGTAATAATTGACACCCCTCTTCGTCCTGTAGAAGATCAACGGATCCGCGAACAGCCTCTTGGTCCAGTTGTAGGGATTGTGGAACGTCCATTCCACCCTCCATCTATCCTCAGCTTCGGTCTTCAGCTCCTCCATTTCTTCGCGCGATGCATGCTCCCTTCCATCCGAGCTCTCAACGATCCGCCTCTTCACGTCGTACTGCTTCCACCGCAGCCACGACTTTATGTGTGTAGGCATGTTGCCCGTCACCACACACAAGGCTCCATGCGACACTGTACGGTAGGCAGTAGACGTACGGATCATCGCCGCCCTTTGTGCTTTCTTGATAATCTTCCTGTTCATTACCCTGACGAGGGATGAGGCCCATATAGGTGCACCATACAGGACCACAGACACCCACACCTCATAATAGAGCCTTCGAACCACGTCCCTAGGCCTATTCACGTTAGGGAGCATGCCCCGTATGGCACCCAAGAACCGTTCCGCCTTCGAACCACGTCCCTAGGCCTATTCACGTTAGGGAGCATGCCCCGTATGGCACCCAAGAACCGTTCCGCCTTCTCACACGCCGATTTGAGGTGGGGGGAGAACCCCCTAGCATTATACAACCAGACTTCCAAGTACTTTACTGTCTTACTAGTGGAGATCTCCCCCCGTCCCCCACGTCCAAGCTAAAAATCTTCGGTATCCTCTTCCTGGTTAGGAGCATAATCTCCGTCTTCTCTCTTGCCAAGTAAACCCCCTCGTCGCTGCACCATCTGGGGGCCATGCTGATCACCGCCCGTATCCTATCCTCGATGCCGAGGGACTCCCTGGCCTTAAGGAGTACCGCCAGATCGTCGGCAAACGCCACAACTTCGATGTCCTTCTCCCGGTCAAGCGTCTCCAAAATCCCGTCGTACACGAGGTTCCACAGCAGCGGCCCTAAAACCGACCCCTGCGGGACCCCCGCACCTACCCCCCTCCTTATGACGTCGTCCAGGGAGTGCGCTATAATCCTCCTATCAGCCAGGTAATCCCCGATCAACTCCTGCAGTCGTCCCAGCAACCGTCTCCTACGCGCTTCCTCCAAAATACAATCGAGCCTCAAGGTGTTTAACGCGTTCTTCACATCGAGGGCGACCAGAACGCATATCAGGTCCTTTCTCCTGCAATCTTCTGCAACCGCGACCGTCCTATTCAGGGCTTCAAGGTACCCCCTCCCCCTCCTGAAGCCAAACTGGTCCTTGTGGAAGGGATCTCGCCCGATTCTCCTCTCGATAAGTATCTTCAGCGTATGCTCCCAGACCCTGCTCAACGCCGGCAGTATACTGATCGGCCTGTAAGCCGATGACAGCGTCGGATCTCTATTGGGCTTGGGTATCAACACCACCCTAGCCACATTCCATACTGCCGGTATCCTACCGCCGTTGTTAACTCCATTGAGCACAGCTAGGAGCACATTCGGTCTTCGTTTCGCCAACAATCTGATTAAAGTACCGGGGATCCTATCCACCCCTGCAGCCTTTCTAGGATCACACTTTCCGACGGCCGCCTTCAGATCTTCTTCGCCGATACACAAGTCCCCCTCTCCGTCGGATACCGCAGGTTGGGCCGATTTAATTCCATATCTACCCGGTCGCAGTTGCTGCCCAGTAACGAAGAGGTCGTCCAGGATGCTCGCCACACTGTCACTTGCAAGGGGCTCAGGTGGTGCCGACCGCACCAATCTACTCCTCATGACTCGGTACGGCCTGCTTCACGGATCCTGAACTAAGGTGGCGCAGAACCACTTCCAGCACTCCTCTTTACTGCGTTCGATCGTCCTCTTTATACTCCTTCGTGCAGCCTTAAATTTGGCCACCAGGACTTCGGCATCTTCCTTGCGTGCCGCCACCGCTCGTTGGGCTCTTCTCCTGCTCCTGCACACAGCGCTCCTTAAAGTAGCCAACTCATCGTTCCACCAGTAGTTGGCCCTTCTTTTCCCCCGCGACGGAAACTTCTTCTTGAGAACCTCGACACACGCGCGCTGCAAGCTATTCTGCAGTCTTTCGCCGCATGCCGCCTCGTCAATTTGTAAAACATGGTCCGCATAAATACCATCTAACTTAGTTAAAAATCTATCCGCGTCGATCTGCTTCATCGAGTATACGAACGCCCCACCAACCGCCCTCTTGACTCTGTTCGTAAACTCATGTATAATATAAAAATGATCAGAGGCTGAGTACCACTCCAAAACAGCGATACACCTCCAACTCAGCCTCATGCGTCGATCAATACTCAATATATCCGGGAAACTAGTCCCTCCATTTCTCAGGAAGGAATAGTTCCCCGTCGTCCTAACCGGTAGCAAACCGCGCTTCGTGATCACGTTCAGCGGGCATGTTCCTCTCCATTCGGTCTTGTTACCTCTCCACACCCTGGCCTTAGCGTTAAAGTCACCGGCGACCATTAGCGCCGGTGCACTTTTCCTCCCCTCCTTCAAAACGCCATCCGACTCCCCCAAAAAGGCATCAAACACTTGCCTAGACGTGTTCAGGGAACAATACCCACGATCCCCTTCTTTTGAATCAGGGTCTCGCTCCTCGCGTATCTACCGTTAAACAGGGTGACCCATACGGATGCATCCCCGCCCTCGTCGTTATACCAATAAGGCAATTGCCTGTAGGGCTCAGAGATGACCACAATGTTCACCCTGCTTTCACACACGTACTGCACCATCAGGTCCTGCGCCAGCCTGCACCTGTTTAAATTAATCTGTAGGACTCTAATTGAGTTCTCGTCTAAAGTTCCTCACACCTAGGCGCACCATCGGGCACGCCAACGAACCGGTAATATGTTTCGCACTAACCCCCTCCTGCCTCGAACACATTGCGCATCTCGGCTCCCTATCGCAGTCTTTCATGGTGTGCTCGGTGCTGCCACACCTCCTACAAAGTTCCCTCCCCAGGCACACCACAGTACATTTCGCTGCCAGATGCCCCAGCATATGGCGCCTGTAGCAGCGCTGCGCGCCGGTAAGCAGCCTGGCCGGGGCTATAGGTAGCCCCGTTCTCAGCCTCCTTTCTCTTTCTTCGCCCGGTACCCCGTTAGCCGGGAGGACCACCACCGCCACCTGCGTGCCCCAAGGTGACATCTTCAGGGATTTAACCTCGACATTCACACTATCCTTGACTCCCCATTGCGCTCGAATCTCCTCCACCAGCTCCTCCTTGCTGGGGTCGATGTTTCTGACCTGCAATGTTGCCCTGTTAACGAGCGCGGCCACCTCCATGTCACTCAACGCGTCTCTTAAACTAGCTGCCGCCTCGTGCACCGAAACAGTCCTGTGGAACTCGATAAGTATATGCCTTGCTCTTGTTCTCCGGACCCCAGTGGCTCCCTCCAAGATGTTCCTAACCGCCATTCTGTACACCTGGATCCACTCCGTGCCTTCTGCCACCTTTATAAGAAGCGCTTCCCTCCTTCTTCTATCCCTGTATGCATCCCTATCCTCCCGGGCCACTTCCCGGCTATCCGTCGGGCGCACTTTGGGGACCTCTCCTGTTACGGGAGCTCTCCTCTCCCTTTTCCTCCTCTCAACCTTCCTCCACCTCTTGGAGACGTCGCTGTAGTCCTCTTCTATTCTAGTCCTACTAACTACGCTCCTACAGGCCTCCCCCTTTCTGGGTCTCTTACGCTCCTCCATCATCATTAGCTCCGCCGGTGATGTCCCTTTCCGCTTCGGATGCCCACCCTCGCTGGCCGTCGTCACCCTATTGACCACTCCGCCAATAGGTTCGACCCTCCTCTTCCTCCTTCTTCCCTTGTGTCTTCCGCACAGTTCCAGGGACGCAATACCCCCTTTACCAGGTTGTCTGCTTCCCTGGTCTCCTTTCCTTTGTCCTTGTCTGCCCTTAACTTCCTCGTGAGGGCGTTCAGCATCTGCACAACACCTGTGAGGGCTTGCACAAGCCCGCCAAGCTCCGCCCTCGTTATTAGAACGTCCTCGTCATCGACATCGCTAGTCATGGTATCTTCCCTAGCGCTGTCCTCCGCTTCGACAGGCATGATTGAACTTGCCTGCTTCACTCTGACGTTCTTCTCGGCCACTCTTCTCACCAGCTGTTTGGCGTAGGCAATGCCTCTTGTCATCATTGGCGTGCCGAGATCACTATCCCTCATTCCAATAAAACTCTCCGATCCTTCAACTATCTCCACATCAGGCCTACCGCCACTCGTGGGGCTCCTCTGAACTTTACTACTCGGCCTGAAGGGGTCACCCTCCTCGTCCCCCTTATTTCTCGATACCACAGAGATGGTGACGTTATCACTGATCCTAACGTCCGACACCATCTTCGGTTTTTCCTTGCTAGCCGCCAGCCTCCTACCATTCGTCTTGAACACAGTCGCCATTACCGTGCCTCGAGGTCCACCTCCCCCCGCCGTTTTTCCAGTAGCCAGATGACCGTCGGGTCGAGCCTGGAAGACCACTTGTGATCCCGACGGAGATAGTGTGGTACCTGGTGGTACCGTAAGGCCACTATGATCTTGCTCCAGGGGACTGAGTTGAACGCGTTGGTGATATCCAAGGAGACTGCCAGTACTACTCCTTGGTGTGTGACCATCTTCTCTGCTGTTCTTCTCGCATGCCCTACCGCATCCACCATTGAACGACCCTGGCGGAATCCGTATTGGCTGCTGTGCCAGCCAGGCTCTCTCTTCGTCATATGTGCCTCCAGACGGGCGGCGATCACTCTTTCCAAGAGTTTGCCCACTTCGCCCAGGAGGCATATGGGTCTGTATCCCGATGGCGAGTCCAGCGGGCGTCCTTCCTTCCTTAGTAGGACCAGCCTCGCTGTTCGCCTTATTCGCGGGTATACGCCCTCTCTTATACATGTGTTAAAGAGGTGTCGCAGGCGGGGGACATTATGTCCATTGTTTCGGCCCAGATTCGGCCTGGTATTCCATCTGGACACGGCGCTACGTCCCGGGAAGCCATCCTCTTTACTGCCATCATCTGCACTTCGTTCGTTATATTGTACTCGACCTCCACTCTTATGTGGCAGCCTCTCCCTCCCCCTTGCTATCCGAAGGGTGAGGGAGTGGAATGGGTCCGGTTCTCCTGGACAGTTATCCTGTTTTGGGAACAGGGTACCAACTATGTTGTCCAGGGTGTCCAGGTCCATGTTCTCGGTCACTGGGGAGGCCAACAGTCTTAGCTTGTTTAATACAACCTTGTACGGCCGTCCCCACGGGTCTGACTCCACTGATCCGATCAGTTCCTTCCAGGACCGAATCTTTGCGTTCTTGATCTCCCACTGCAGGGCTCTTTTGGCTTCCCTGTAGCTCCTGAATGTATGGGAGATTTCTTCCTCGTCCCGGGTCCACCTGCGACGTTGGGCTCGCGCAAATCTTCTACGTGCCTGGCTGCATCTCTCCCTTAGTTCGGCTATGTCGGGATTCCACCAATAAACCGGCCGGTCGAAGCCTTTGTTGGTGGAGGTACGTGGCATTGCGGCATCGCATACTACGTGCATTGCCGTGCGAAGTTCCTCTGCTTCCTCGTCCACTGTTCTTCTTACTGTGGTGTCCAGGGCATCCCAGCTCCAGGCTGAGACGGTGGCTGCCGCCCACAGTGTCTCCTTGTCTCTGTCTTTGAGACGCCATCTGGGTGGTCGGGAGCCAGTCCGCTTTGTTCTTATTCTGCGGGCATTCGCCTTATCGCTGTACAGGGCCAGCTCCATGCGCACATAGAGGTGGTCGGATAACGTCTCGGTTCCCTCCCCGACTCGCCAGTTTTAAATCTTTTTATACAACTCTAGGGTGGCCAAGGTGAGGTCGGCGACCGACGCCCCCTCCATGCTACGCGTGTTTTGACTGTTCCTCTGTTTGCCAGCAAAAGGCCAAGGCTGGCGGCCCAGTCAGTCAGCCACCTGCCTCTTGCTGTTGTTCTACCGTTTCCCCACATGGTTGAGTGGGCGTTAAAATCCCCGAGGACTAGTACCTGGCGGGGATAACATCTTCTAACACAGGCTCCCACTTCAACCAGGTAGTCCCCGAATGCGGCCAAACCGCTGTTAGGGGAAACGTAGATTCCCACAACTGCTATTCCTGCCCACTCGATCGCGACATATCCGTTGCCGCGGTTGAGTAGCGCGCTGTGGGTGCCCGGCACTGGAGACCAGGTTATGGCCACTCGCCCGCTTGTATCCTGCGCCCAGTTTGGTGCGCCTGGTACACGGTACGGCTCGGCCACAACTGCGAGGGCTATCATGCTCTCCCGGATGGTCTGGCAGAGCAGGTCTTGAGCCCGTGTCGCATGCCCTAGGTTGCACTGTAGGAGATGGAGGGTCTCGAACGTGGTAATTCAGCTCCAAGTCCTTCTCCCAGCCATTTTCTGTCGTTCGGGCAGAGCTCCCTTTGTTGTTGTTGTTTATCTCCCTTGTTGCCTGCTTCTTTCTGACTTTTGGAGGGGCGCATGCTACTCCCCCCATTCGGTGTCCTTTTGTTTTGCGCGTGGGGGGGATGCTTTATGCATACCTAATGGCCCACGCCACTAGGTTATGTGGGACTCGGCCAGATGACATCGTCATAGCCACTAAAAACCCTCCTTTTCCAATCCTTAATTGGGTGGAGGATCCGTCGGATCCGCGTCTTAGCAGTACTTCGACGAACCCCTTTACTACACACCGACCGTTCTTCAATTGCTATGTCAAACTATTCTTCTGCTGTTGTTGAAACTATCAGCTCTTCTTCTTCTCCTTAGCCTTTCTACTTGCTTCTCCTTGGCTTGCCTGTCCCTCATTATTGTCCCACAGTAAGCCTTGAACTGTTCCCAGATACTGTCGTCGGCGGTGACTGTCTTTACGATATTATGCACTGATAGCCTCCGACCCACCATGTTTTCCAGTGTGGTGCGCTGAGCCACCCATCTTGGACAATGCAAGAGTGCATGCTCAGCATCATCTGGGCTTGCCTCGCAATCCCAGCATTTGTCATCGCCAGCTTTATTTATCCTAAGGCGGTATTGCTTAAGGATACCATGCCCCGTAAGCATCTGCATGGTATAGTGATCAATACCCCTATTCTTCCTCCAGAAGGTGGTTCCATCTGTCATCAGCCTCCTGGTCCAGTGCGCTGGGTTGTATTGTGACCAGTCGCCCTCCCACTTCTCCAACGCGTTCTCCTCTAAACTGACTAACCGAGCGGATCGCACCTCCTGTTCTTCAGGATCGAATCTGGCCAATTTCCTCTCCTCCAAGATCTTCCACCTCCAACGCGCTCTAATGTGAATTAGCATTGTACCCGTCAACACGCATAGGGCCGCGTGCGACACGGTCCTATACGCCGTCGAGGTGCCAATCAGCGCGCTTCTCTGGGCCTTGCGAAGCTCTTTAGTCGCCTTGATCGTATTCAGCGCATCTCTCCACACCGGTGAGGCATAAAGCACGACCGACTCCCATACCTGATAATACAGTCTCCTGCAGGCATAAGAGGGGCCGTTCACGTTTGGCAGGAGCCTTCTGATAGCCCCAACAACCGCGTCAGCTCTGGCACAGGCTGTCTCGATGTGCCTCCCAAAGTTTCTTCTGTTGTCCAGCACGACACCCAGGTATTTCACTGTGTCGCGCATGGACAACGTCGTTCCCGCGAGTGTTATATCTAAGTTTTTTGGGACTCTCATCCCCGTCAGCATTATGATTTCCGTCTTCTTCCTTGCTGTCTGAAGGCCCGTGCTCCTGCACCAATTTGCAATTGTCGTCATGTGGATGTTTAACATCCGCTTCACGTTCTCCGTCTTCTTCAGACCCACCATGATAGCAAGGTCGTCAGCAAACGCGATAGATCTTATATTTATTCTATTATCAAATCTGGTCAACAGGCCATCGTACACCAAATTCCACAATAGGTGTCCCACTATCGACCCTTGTGGCACACCCGCGTAGATTTTTTTAGAAACCACACCGTTCGGGCTCTCGTAAACTACATAGCGATCTTTCAGGTAGTTTCCGAGAACCTTCGTCAACCGGCGCGAAAGACTTCTGCGTCTCACCTCGTCCATAATTGCGTCCCACTTCAAGGAATTGAAGGCATTCTTTATATCGACGTACATTAGGACACAGACTAGTCTCCTCTTTCGGCAGATCTCCGCGAATTTGCACACACGTGAAATGTCGTCCACCGTGCTTCTCCCTTTACGGAACCCAAATTGATTTTGGTGAAACGGATCCGTTCCCAACTCTTTCTCGATAGCCGCCTTGAACGTATACTCCCAAACCTTGCTCATCGACGGGAGTATACTTATAGGTCGGTACGACGTGGGAAGCCTAGGATCCTTCCCTGGTTTATTCGGCAGGATCAGTCGGGCCATCTTCCATCTGGCCGGTATACTGCCACACTCGTAGATAGAATTAAACATGGCCAGCAGATCCTGCGCTCTGTGTTCGTAGACGAGCTTTACTATCGCCTCAGGGATCCCGTCAATACCGACAGCCTTCTTCGCGTTCAAGCGGCCTACCACTCTTATGAGGTCTTCGGTTAGGATCGTATCACCGACTCCGGGGGGGGAGGCGCCGTTATCATCGGTGTCCAGGCTACTCGGCGTGCTAGTTTCTTGTTCCGTTTGGAAAAGAGAGCCAATTGCATACGCTCCCTGCTCCCTCGCGAGGCTTACATGCGGTTTAGCCGTTTTTAATCTGGCAATCACCGTCTTATACGGTAAGCCCCAAGGATCACGGTCGAGGGTGGCAGTGAATTCTATCCAGGCCAGCCTCTTACTCGAAAATATGGCTGACCTCAGCGCTCTCTTTGCCGCCTTATAATCGGCTCTCCTACTATCAGCACTCTCCTCGTTCCTCTTACTGGCTATCTGGTATCTCCTTCTCTTTCTTAGAGTCTCCCCTCGGAGCCTCGCAATCTCGTCGTTCCACCAATAATTTGGGTTCCAACTCCGCCCCGTGGGAAAAGCCTTCTTTAGCGTAATCTCGCACGTCTCCTCTAAAACCTTCTGTAGCGCGTCGTCTTGATTTACAAATTTCCTCTTCATATCGTCAAAATTTTTTATAAATTTTTCCGACTCCATGTCCTTCGTTATGCATTTAAAAGCATTAGTCGTACTATCCCTCCGAGCACTCTTGAACTGATGCAGCACATATTTGTGATCGGAGGTATTATATGCGTCAATCACTACGGAGAGCTTATGCTTCTCTCGTAGCTTGTCGTTTACGCTCGCCACGTCTAGGAAGCTTCTTCTGGTGCCCCTCTGGAAGGTCGAAACCGGGCCAATTCTAATAGGGGCAAGATACATCCTTTCCAGAACCTCCGACAGCATCCTTCCCCTAGTATCGGTCTTGGTGCCACCCCATGCCTTGGATTTGGCTTTGAAGTCTCCAGCGACGATAATCTGGTCCTCCCTCTTCTTGGCTGCCCAGATGACTATACTCAGCCTCTCCACATAATCGTCAAAGATGTCCAGGGAAACATTGGGTGGGCAATAACCACTCACACAGTATGCTTCCCCGACCCTGATCCCGACAAGACCATCTTCGGTTATCATCGTATCTTCGCTGGGATGGAGACCATTGAACCTGGTAACCCAGATGGACGCGTCACCTTTGGTATCATTGTACCAAAAGGATTGCTGTCTATTAGGTTCGGAAATCAGCACCACATCGACGCGACGCTCCCATGCAAACTGCTGCATCAGGTCCTGCGCCTGCCTACTCCTATTTAGGTTGATCTGCAGAACCTTCAGGTCCTCTGCCTGCCACCTCCTCCTTTCTTCATATGTCTTCTATACACCGGACAAGCAAAGGATCCCATGACATGATCAGTCCTTCCGTCCGCTGTCTCGCTGCACAGCTTACATTTAGGAGCATTCGTACAATTCGCAATCGTGTGATCCATAGTCCCACACTTTCGGCAGCGCTTCTTCCCCCGGCTTATCGTCGAGCATTTACTAGCGACGTGCCCGATCTCATGACACCTAAAGCACCTAATCACGTTAGGTAGGACCCTCATTTTAGCTATAGTGAGGCCTGTCCTGATCCTTGAGTTCCACTCATTTCCGGTGACATACGTGGCCGGCACTACCACGATCGCTGTCTGAGCGCCCCACGGCGCTACCCTCAGCGATTTTACCGTGATTTCATTCACTTCACGGACCTTCAGCCCGTTTGCGATATCCGTCGCCAGGTCCTCTTTAGATTCGAGTGGGTCTATATACTTAATTTCCAGGGACACCCTACGCTTTTACGGGCAACTTCACCCCCTTTCACTCCCATTTTAAGTTCTACAAGGATATCTCCACTCCTTGTTCTCCTTACAGCAGTGCTCTCGCTCAACGCATCCTTGGCTTCCATAAGACCTTTATAGGTCTCGAGCCATTTTTCACACTCTCGTACTTTAACCAGAAGGGGCTCTGGCCTATTTCTCTTCCTGGGCAATTTATTCCCTCGGTCTCGAACCCGCGGTGGTCTATAATCCTCGTTAGTTGACCTCATGATGGTCCTTCTTCCCTCTCTACGACTCCTCACGACTGTCCACTCATCGCCAGAGTCGTACGTTTCAACATCGCTAGGGACCTCTTCACCCCTCCTCTTAGTGCTACATGCCATAGCGTAGGTAACGTCACCCCTTTTCGCCTTTTTCGTCCCCTCCGTCCTCTTATCCTCAATAACGGGGGACACATTTTTCCTTTTGTTTTCCGTCTCAAGGGGCATCGTTCTTCTTCCTACTCTTTTATTCATTTCCGCCTCGTCATTACGAGGGGAAGTATGTGTGGCCATGTGAGCTGTCCCGGGGTTCTCTTTCTGCCTCTTGCTTCTCCTTTCTTTATTACCTTGGGTACTCTTCATAATATCCCAGGCATCTTCCGCTTTCCTGGCCGCAGAGGCGATTGATACGCGGATCTTAGGGTCCTTTTTCGAGATCTCATGGAGCCTTCTCATCGCTTCCTTGACTTCTGCGAAAACTCCTCCTACAAGGTCCTTTACCCTTAAAAAGTCACTGTACCTCACCATCGTGAGATCTTCGGCATTCAGCTCTCCAGTAACATAATTTCGTTGACCCTCAACCGCCTTCTTAAGCAACCTTTTTTCTTTGCACGCCCCTCTTCCTGGTGTTAAGGTCGAGCTATGATCACTATCGCTCGCTCCCAGCGAACCCTCGGAATCACTGGCCACTTCTCTTTCCACCTTTCTTCTAGCCACCGGACTTCTGGGCAGACTCCTACTCGGCATGAATGGGCTGCTAGATGGACTATTTTTCCCCTTTTCTTCTCCTCTATGTGTTTGTAAACGGTGGAGGGTACATTCACTATTAACTATAACAATCTTGGGGTTATTAGGCCCCTCTTCGCCTACACTCTTCCTCATCACCTCGATCTCCGTCTCATTTCCTTTCAACCCAGTCGCTTTTTCCGAACGAGGGGGTGCCTGGGGATCCACCCCCCCCCGCCGTTCTTTCAGTAGCTTGATGACCGTCGGGTCGAGCCTGGTAAGCCACTCGAATTCCCGACGGGGCCTGAGGGCTCCGAAACCCTCTACGCCGTAATTTTATTCCCTTTATTTGACTCGTGCATATTTTATATTTAAGTAGATAGTCCGTGTCATAGCCAAAGTCGTCACCAAACCTGATCAAAACCGTCCCAATGCATCCAATCATAACCAAAAACTCGCCAAGTTGTCAACAATAATCGCCGTATTTCGATACAATCCATTTAAATACATTAGTGTATTCCCTCGCTCGTACCATTTCTAATTTCGCGTTTATATGGTACGTCTACATCTGCGTTGACTTTTGTATATAACTCAGTGCTATTTTCCATTTTCCATACTCTGGCGTCCTATCTGATGGGCCCGATAATGCATTCATATGTACATTACGTGTACAATAATAAGACCGTGATCGTGGTCCTAGTCGCCACCATTCCTGAGCAACCATCCCAATTGCCAATCATATCTAATAAGTTCACCAAATCGTCAACAAAGTCATCCGAGTTATATACAACCAATATTTATACATAAATATACCTACATACACACATACGCATACTACGTGTATATGTATAAGCATACATGCATGCTTGCATATACACACATTCGATCTTATATAAGCCATCCTTATCGTTACACTATTTTTTCTAAAAAAAAACCATGAGTTACGCATCGTACTCTCACTTAATTTTATAATTTAATATATACAATGCGTTCAAAGGCGAGTTCGGCTCGAGAAAACTAATAATGAAAATAATAATATCATAAATAATAAGTAATAAATAGTCAATAACCAAAGATGCAATAAAAAATAAAAATAAAAATAAAAAATAAAATAAAATAAAAGAATATAAAATAAAATTAAATTAAATTAAATTAAATTAAAATAAAATAAAATAAAATAAAATAAAATAAAATAAAATAAAATAAAATTAAAATAAAAGAATATAAAATAAAATAAAATAGAATAAAATAAAATAAAATAGAATAAAAGAATATAAAATAAAATAAAATAAAATAAAATAAAATGAAAATAAATATATGAAATAATAGAACTCTGGTCGACCCGACTTCATTTCTTTATAATAGGAATTTCAGTCGATCAGACCATACCTTCTCTCAACTCTGCTCGTAAGGTGGCGACGCCTCGCATCAACACAACGAACCACTTTACTCGCGCATCGTGCTACGACAACGCATGCGTTATAGTGCTAATAGACGACGTTTGTCATCATCGCACCCACGTTTAGTTTTAATAATAGATAAACCTCATTTATCAAAAATTTTTAACAGTGTGTGTAACTGTGCCAAACTGAGCTTCGCTAAGCCTGGCTGTGCTATGTGTGTGCCTCATTCGGTGTCCTGCCGGCGCTCTTAGGGATTCGCATAGTGGGCAGTTGGGTTTCGCCGCCGTGCATCCTCTGACCTTGTGGCCGCTCTTGCCGCACCGATAACACAGGTTGCCCCTGTCCTCGGCTGATGTGCAGGTCGCGCTCACATGCTCCAACTCCAGGCATCTAAAGCATTGGAGGGGCCTTTTGGGGATGGCCGTTACTCTCGCCCACGACCATCCTATTGCTACCTTCTCCTCTTGGGCTAGTTTCCTTGCGCCAGCTATCGGGCATCTCATCCATGCGGATCCGAGTCCGCCTCTGGCTACCCCGATCTCACCTACTTGCAACTCCTCTTTTTTACAGCCTGCTGCAAGGGCTAGGATGTGGTGCAATTCCTCTTTCTTGACGGATACGTCTATTCCCTCCACCCTGAGTTCGGATGTTTTCAATGGGGCCGCCATCCGTACCGCTGACGGGTCTAGTGCCTCCGTTAGTCTTGCCGCCAGCTTAGAGGCTTTGTCTCCGCCCTTGTCCCCCGGGACTCTGATTATTATAGCCCCAGTCATTGCTTTGCGCATTTCAACTTTTTCTACCCCTATTTCTTCTAGGGATATTTTCTCTCTCGCTTACGCTAGTACATCCGCGTATGACATGCCGGCACCCCCGCTCAGGGTTACCGTTACCGCGGATGCTCGTGGGGTACGAGGGAGTGTAGCTGTCCTTGCTGTCTGCCCCGGTGTTTTCTTGGTGGCAGTCACTGTACCTCTTGGTCTCGGCGCACTTATGTTTGGAGCTGGCCTGGCTGCTGACCTCTTTTCCCTCCTGAATTCTCTTGCAGTGGTAGTCTCCTCCGCCTTTCTTGGTCTTCTTGACCTTACCACTGTTCATTCGCCTTCCTTTTCAGTGCTGTTTGGAGGCTTTGCTGTCTGCCTGGCTAGGGTTGTTGTGGCTGGACCTGCTTTTTTCTTCCCTTCTAGAGAACTGGGTCTTCGTCCTTCTAGGTGTTTTATTATGCCCCTCATTATTTACGTGCCCAACTCTTTCATTCTCCTCTCCAGGGCGTCCATTCGGGCGCCGCTGCTTCTATCCCTGGACGAGTGTGACTGGCCGGCGCATCGCGTACACTCGTGGGCGCAGACAGGTCTCCTTGCTATCTCCTGGCGGAGAGCTGCGTTCTCTTCCTCTAATAGTGCCAGCCTTGCTTCCACGCTATCTTCTCCTGTTGACCCCCTGTTGCGCCCTCCTCCAGACCTTTTCCTGGTCTGGTCCCTCTACGTGGCTGAGAAGAAGGCCGCTACATTTTTTAGGGGTCTGATATATGTGGCCTTCAGGTTAGTGGATTCACAGCGACCTTCATCACTTCAGCTACCTGCCTGGCATGCTCCGCGCTCACATCCGCGGATGAGCTTGTTCCTATCTCCAGCAGTAGCTTTTCCGTGATGTCCGGGGATAGCGATGGTGTTGCTAATTTGCGCTCTTTCCCCCTGGATAGCGACGATGAGGCTACCGACGAGTGCGACGCAAGTGACGCGTCCGACTCATCGTCCTCTGATCTTGTCACCTTACACGGTTTCTTCTTCCCGTGGGTTTTGACTCCTTCTACTGCGGTTGGGGCAAGGAAGGTGTCCCTTGCTCCCTCCGCTGACCCTTGGGGACTTTTCATTTTCCGCGTGGGCGACTCGTCTACCTGCATTTTTGCTCCTTTGCCTTCTTTCGCCTCGCCAGGCGTATGAACGCGTCAGGTGGTCTGGCGGTCCACCCTCGAATGGCCGTGGTTGTGTGATGACGACGCAGCGGGGCCCACTTGACCACACGTGGCTGCGCCGCTACTGGGGTATCCCTCCCCTGCACTGTAAACATTTTTTCCTTTGTTTTCCATATCCATATTTGGTTTTTAATGTTTTCGCCCGGTCGTCAACTTATAGTTCCATCCTGGTGCCACTTACTCTTTCGCACCCTGTCCCGGTCAAAGCCAGTGCAGGGTAACGGGGAGCCCCACGAGAAGGTGGTGTGAGGGGTCTTGGCAGGTATGGGCCCACCAACTTTTCCGAAGTTCTCCGCACCGGATCAGCGAACTGACGGGCGCCAAAGACATCGACTAGCCGCCACCCGACTATAGGAGAACGTCAGATCCATCGGGGTTTCCCAGGGCATGGTACTACGCCCTGAGAACCCATACCCGCCTCGTGCTCCCCTAATCGCTCCTTACATTCATATTAACTACAACACTCTCCCTATTCGACTGCACTTATCTGATCGTAATTTATTCGTATTTTATGTACTATTACTTTATCTTGACTTCATTGTCATGGACTACTCGAGCAATGATTCGTTGACTGTCGCAGAACGGGTGACAGTATTCTCATTATGGCGATCGCCTGTGCACACGGTGATCAATGTCTTATTAATGATATACCCATGGAATTATTAAAGGTGTCAGATAATATTTAATATATGAGTTATAGTACTATTCACTGGTTACCAACAATTGAAATATAGATGCTCTTTGTGCTAGAGTCGGTGGATCTTTGCAAATGGATTGGTCCATGTCACCACTTATTTCGGGAGACTGGTAGATAAGAAATGGGTGAAGAGACATTGCGGTTACGATACCATTGTACCATAATTACATAATAAATAAAAGTAACGATAATTTGAATGCGAGACGATGTCCCACGTTTTAATGTACAAATATTTTCGAATGAGATAGTTAAATAAAACGCAGTTAGATCAGAAAAAATGATTCGTTCTCGTAAGTAGTAATGGGTTTAACTTCCGAAAACAAGTAACAGTAATAGCAGTATTAAAAGAATGAAAAAAAACTGCTATTCGTGGACTGAATTCTGCTACATAGAATCCGAGGAGATGGAGTGGTCTGTGTACACGTGTTTATATGATAAACTCAATTTATTCGACGTTATACTGCAAAAAATAAAATTCGAGTACACCATAAATAACGATGTGTAAAACATAACAATTTATTGTATTGTTTACAGGCCATGTCATCTCCAGAACTCTGTTACTGTACTATTTTATACACAATCTGTTGATGTATTTACACGTGTTCACTTCAACATAGTACTTTGACGATTATGTTGACAAAGAACTATCTTGAAGTATAGGTGCCCGAGCAAAAATGAGTACTTCAGCGTTTATAGTATACAATTTAAGAATTTAAGAATCTTATTGAATCTGGTAATGAAACATGTCACAATTAAAGGTAAACGAAATCCTAGGCTAAGAATTTGGTTTGTGTGTTCATAAGTCTTGTTTAAACTACTTTTGTACAGGATACCATCGCATCATCATTTTCGACGTAAACAGTAACCGATACCACAGACTATATTTCTGCCCATTCCATCAGAATTGAACTTTCATTGTATTTTTAAGCAAATACATTTTGGAAAACAACAGATGTCTTTTTATTCTTCACGTGTTTGTGAAGGAACGCGTCTTTCCCTATTTATTACTTAATATTTAATCGACTGCTCACTTTTTCAAAGTTAATTTAGACTAAGATTGTTTTTACGTATCTTCTATATATGTACATACAAATTAAGAATTATATATGGCTATGTTATGTAAATAGTTAAGAATAATTTACAATAAAACATGTACGTGGTGTGTGATACACAGGATAAAAATGACTGAACTCCAATATCTATGTTTATTTACACGTATAATTGTATGTAAAATTATAATGTATTCTTAGATGTAATTGTATATATAGTAAACATATGTACTTAAGTATAATGTTATTTATATCTGATATATACATATTATTTATTTAAAAAATAATTCCTGTAATAATGATTTTAAGGTAATGATACATCGAATACCGGGAAATTAAAACACCATGAATATTATATGTATAAAATCTACGGCGGAATGTAACCGTAGTTACTATACTATAATACTAAAATTTAAGGTGACTTCCGGTTTGGTGGCGAGCGAGGGTAACACGCGGTTAGTGAGTGTGAGGAAAAAGTGATAGATGAAGGGGGGGAAAAAGGGAGAGGAAAGGTAAAGAGATATAAGGCAAGGAGATAAAGGGTGGAAGAACACAAGAGTGAAGAAAAAGCGATAGAAAAGATAGAGGAAGGTGTGGAACGCCAAAGAAAAAAAAGGAGGTTAGGTGAGCGAAAGTCTAGAAGCTAGTTAAAAAGGAGAAAGACAGATGGCGTCAAGAGGCAGACCGAGGATCACGGAGAAAGCGGGAGAAAAGACAGAACAAAAAAACACGATAGAGAGGTATACCGGAACAGAGAAAGAAAAGGCGAAGAGAGAGGGGGACACAGGAGCGTGGGAAGAGAGGATGGTACGAATAGAGAGGGGGATGGAGATGCTAGAGGAGCTAGTAGAGGTGATAAGGAGGGAAAGGAAAGAGGAGAGAGAGAGATGGGAGAAGGAACAGGAAGAGGAGAGGAAAAGGTGGAGGAAAGAGAGAGATGAGGAAAGAAAAAGATGGGAGAAGGAGAGGGAGGAAGAGAGAGAAATATAGAAGAGGAAGAAGGAGGCGGAAAGGGAAAGATGGGAGAGGGAATGGGAAAGATGGAGAAAGGAGAAGAAAGAGCTAGAGAGCAGGATTAAGAGGTTAGAGGAGATGCGGGACAGGGAGGAAAGGGAGAGAAGGAAGAGAAACATAGTAATAAGAGGGACGGTTTGGGGGGAAGAAAGTAACGAAGGTACAGTGGCAGAGTTTATAAAAGAAAATATGAAAATAGAGGTGGGGGTAGAAAAAACAAGGAAGATAAGGGTGGGCGCAAAGGACAAAATAATGATAGCAACGATGAAATCATGGGAGGAAAAGTTGAAGGTGATGAGAGAGAAGAGCAAACTGAGGAAGGGAATTTATATTGACGACGACCTAACAAGGAGCGAGAGAGAACTACAAGAAAGGCTTAGAGAAATAGCGAAAGCAAGAAGAGAGAAGGGTGAGTCAGTAAAAATAGGATACAAAAAGTTGAAAATAGGAAACAGATGGTATAGGTGGAATGAAAGAGAGGAGAAACTAGAGGAAGAGGAAAGGAGAGAGGTGAGAGCTTGAGAGCAAAAGAATGAGAGGGTGGGGGCGAGGAACTGGGGAAAGGGACAAGAAGGGAAAAGAGCAAGGAAAAGAAAGAAGAGGATAGAGGCGGCGAGAGAGGAGAGGACGCAAATGGAGGTAGGAACGGGACAAGAGAGGATAACAGCATACCAAATCGTAGAAGAAAGAGGGAGGAGGGATACAGAGGAAAGGGAGAGAAAAATAAGGGAGTCAAAGTACAATAAATATTACAAGGATATAGCAAAAGGAGGCATACCAAGGTATCTGGAAGGAAAAATGAAAATGAAAGAGAGAAGCATAATAGCAAGGTTTAGATGCGGTAACGAAGCCAGAGCCAGGGAATACTGGAAAGAGGAGGAAGAAAGAGGATGCAGGTTGTGTGGTAAAGGAGAGGAAGACTTAAAACATATAATAGAGGAATGCGAGATAACAGGAGGAGTAAGGAACATGATAGAGACACTAAGCGAGACTGGAGAAGGGTTGGCAGTCCTCAAAGATATAATATAGAGAGCAGAAGAGTAAGGGAAGAAGGGGAGGGAGGTCAGGAAGACAACAGACCAAAAAGATGAACAAAAGACAGAAAGGACAGTTAATGATAGTTGATAAGTTAGAATAAGGTGCAATAGTAAAAATAAGAGAATATGGTATATATGTGATATATGTAATCGTAGTATAAGTGTAATTGTTAGTGATGTAAAACCGGAGGTCGTCCAAAGCCGAAAGGTAATGGACTAGGAATAAATAAAAATAATACTAAAATTTAAGGCAAAAGAGTTTAAATATAAAGCAACGTACCTGGACGGAACATGTAATATTGAAAATTTTTAATCGGATATATATTAGGGACAGAGCAATACGTTTAGATATTACTCTTAATATAAAATATATGTCGGAGACGAAAGGATTTCGGACGCCCCGTCGAAATTCTTAGAAAAAGCCGAGACAAGGAGCTCGGGTTCGAGGCGCCAAACGGGACGCCGAGCGTAGCCGCGGCCACGGGATAAACACCTTGTGTAAACAAAAGACTCTATCCTCCGGGCACGAGGATTACCAGATGCTAATGCGTCTCTACAGCTAGCTCGAGACCCCGCTATAAATCATAGAACTCGGTCGCCAAGGCCCTTCGAACGTATAAACAGCTCTTACCCTAACGGTCCCCAAATCTACCACCCGCTACGGGAGAATACGGGAAGTCTGCTTTTTCCCACGAGCAACGCTTCCCGTCGTCAACCTCTCCCAAGGGCGGCTAGCATCCTTGTCTAACCACCAACCTAGCAACTTACCAATTAACAGCAACGTCTAATTCCCTCTCTTCCGAACGAAAACCGCCCTGGACGAATCCGATGACCTCGTGCCCTTAGACACACCCCATCATAGTTTTCCTCTGCGGCATCACCGCTTCGGAGACACACTTTTGGTGCGATCGTTTAGAGAAGATTACGTCTCTCGCAATCAGTGAAATACCTCACGTGTTTGATTTGGACTCTACCGAGAAATACAATTTGTCATCCCGTTGGCCGCGGATTCGCTATCGAACCTCAAGCCTTTACTGTTATCGTTTCGTCGTTACGGTACCGCGCCCGCTTGTACTCAATACCTTTGTAATAAACGACACGTGTTCATACCGACAATGGATAAGTCTGTCGAACATTCATTACCCACCCTCAACTCTGATCCTAACTGTGATTCTGATTCGACATATATATATCGTGTTAGCAGTAAGATTAGGGCTAGGGGCGCGTGGGGATTCTTCGCGGGGATTGGCCATCGTTGATACACAATCGCGGTGGCGTTTATTCGCGCAAGTTCGAATGTCACAAGCACTATAGAATTGGTAAGTAACCGCGGTGGTTGGACGTTAAGGACAATGCCCTTCGGTTCAACAACGAATCCGCGGTCAACGGGATAGCAGTTACACTTCTCTCCAGAACTAAGTCAGTCTCTTCGTTAATACGTAAAGTATTCGTTGATCGCAAACGTTATACTCGCTGATGATATCGCACGAGAATGTTTCTCTCCATCGCAGCGATGCTGCTGTCACGTAATAAATAACGAGGCGTTGTACAGAAAGGGCGAACACTTTATGGACACGACAATTTTACAGATCAATTGTAGAGCACAGACTAACTTACGGGCTAAAGGTCCGGGGTTTTTATATCTTCATTGTGATTACGGGTGGGAGTTCGGTTATTGTTTTATTCCAGAGGTCAGCAGATGACCAGAGGTCGGCAGATGACTAAGTGTTGTCCTGAGGTCGGCAGATGATTACCGTTATCGCATGACTAGGTATTGTCAACATTTCCAGAGGTTGACAAATATCTGGCGTTACACTGCCGAGCAAAACTATGATGGGGTGCGTCTCAGGGTACGAGATCATTGGATTCGTCGGGAACAACCCCCGTTTGGAAAGTGAAGGAAACGGACGTTGCTGTTAATTGGTTAATTTCTACGTTGGTGATTAGAAAAGGATGCTAGCCACCATTGAGAGAAAGTTGCTAGCGGGAAGCGTGGTACGTGAGGAGAACAGATCTCCCGTATCTTCCCGTGGTAGGTGATAGATTTAGGGACTGTTAGAATAAAGACTGTTTGTCCGTTTGAAGGACCTTAGTTAACTAAATTTTAAGATTTATAGCGGGTCCTCGGGCTAGCTGAACATACACTGTGAATGATGCATCGACATCTGGCGATCATCTTGTCCGAAGAATAGGGTCTGTGTGTGGCGCGAGCCACGGGGCCGTTGGAATGTTTACTTTTAAGTGTCTGTACGGCTATTTCTCTAAAGGAGAGCTATGCAATTCTATACCTCTGTTAGGCAAAACTTTCATCCCGTGACAGCGGCTACGTTTGGCGACTAGTTGTCGCCTCGAGCTCAAGCATATTATCTCAAATCTCGGACAATTGTAATTGGGTTAATTTATAAAGATTAAAGTATTGAAGATTTTCCATAGAATTTTAAAGGGAAGGCCCGGTGTGCTTTCATCTCCAACATATAGTATAAACACAAGATAAGAGATAGATTTGTGGTGGATTTGGGCAACCAATGCTGACTCATACACTGCTTCAGACACACAACTGTGGCGGTAGATACTCTGTAAAACCGTCGTCTCGGGTAACAGCGAGGCGACGGGAATATAAACAAAACACTTCAGACAAGAGACCGAACCCAACGATTAGCGGGCGGTCCGCCGAGCGTCTTCGACAATCGTGCACGACACAGAATGTTTCCGACCGTCACACCGAACATACCGACGAACCGCTTGTACGCACGATTTCAGAGAATAAACTTTGTTGAGTTTAAAACCGATCCGTTTATTATTGCACCCATAACCACCTCACAACTATAGGCTGACTACACTATAGTACTATCGACAGTTATTTGTGAATATCTCGGATACTAAGGCCGATCGCCGGTTATATACATAGGAAAAAATTATTCAGTATGTTGAACTTTACAATATATTCAAAATTCGTAGAAATCGAAGTGGAAATAGTTTTTCTACAAGTCCACTCATTATCATATGTTTATCTATGGTTTAATTTAGTGCCTATGTACATTTCTATACACATATGTAAATAATAAATCTTTAAGATAGAAATACTCGTAGAGTTGTAAGCATTACAGATGTCTGACGTCTAATTAAAAAAAGTTTCACGCAACTCAACAAAAAATCAATAAATAACAACGTGCTGCTCCCAATCTACATAGTCCAAGTGTCCTCTCAAAGCAATATTAGTAACTTACTAAAAATTAGGCGTCTGAATTACTTTAGTGTAAAATGGGGAATAATGAGAAAAAATTACATAACGCAATGCCACAAATGCCAACTGTTATGTAATACCTCACAAAACTCTAACTTTAATTATCGACCCGTAAAATGCATTGAGCCGCACTGACCAGGCGAGTGCAAAATCAAAAAAGAAGACGCAGTAAACAAAGACAAAATTAATCCTGCGACCTATAAGCTTACCCAACATAAGTAAAATATTCGAAATAGTCATAAACAACCCTCCAGTCTCCTTTTGCACAAAAAACAACGTAATCCCAGAAAATCAAATCGACTTCCGGCACAAACATTCCACAGTTCATGCATTACAAAAACTAACGTCGGACATCTGGTGGGCTCTGAATGCAAAGCAACGAGTAGCCGCCTGCCTTGCAAAAGCATTCGATACAGTATGAATTTTAGGCCTTATAAACAAAATAGGTACTTCTTTGGACAATAAATGTTATAATTAAAATTTAAAAAGCACTCGTTTTCATCTGATCACGAAAGTTAAGCAACGCTGGGCACGGATAGTACCTGGTTGACCGCTTTTTTTTATAACGTTTATTGACCAAGAAGATGAGTATTACATGTGTATGTTACTCACAATAAACAGTGAAGGTGTTGATAAGGTGGGTTAGGCAAAAGTACCGATACGCGACGGTACGACGTAGCCATGCTATATTATGTGACAGAGATTTACATTTTTTGTGTTTTAATTCTTTGTGTTAAGTTCTTGGATTTAAGCCGCTGGGGAGCGGAGCTTTTATGTGATCTTGTTTTTAATTGTTATTTCTGTCCTGAAAATTTGGCCGTAAAACAGGACTGCTTGGTTGACCGCATGGGAACTCTGTGTGGTATTGGCTTTTTTACTTTTCCAATTTTTTTTTTTTTTTTTTTTTTTTTTTTTTTTTTTTTTTTTTTTTTTTTTTTTTTTTTTTTTTTTTTTTTTTTTTTTTTTTTTTTTTTTTTTTTTTTTTTTTTTTTTTTTTTTTTTTTTTTTTTTTGCTTTCCTTAATAATCTATTTTTAGTAATCTATGATATAAGCATCGAAAAAAAGAAATGTTTTAGTATTACGCGACTATTACCATACATTGTGTCATTCTCATTTTTACATACATCTGTTTCTTAATATTCTTTTTTTCTTGAACATTAAAAGTAAGTAACAAAAGTAGTTATTTCAGCCAACTCTCATACCACGTTAAGTGCACTCGTTCTCGTCAGTTGACCGTGAACCTCCGAGAGTTGTCCGTGAACCTCCGAACAAGACGGACCCCTCAGGCCAAAAATGACACCAGGCTTAGGTCCTAACAGTGAGTGCGTCAAACCAGACAATCTTTCACGGAAAGAGAGAAAAAAAAAGTGACAAAACGTGACAAAAAGTGACAAAAAGTGGAAAATATTGCGGTGACATCATCGCTATAAATAAAAAACAAAAAATAAAATTAAAATAAAATAAAACAAAATAAATAAAAAAATAGGAGACATCGATAATGAAGCCGAAAGCAAGGAAACGGAACCCACCATAAATATAATAAAAAAAGCCAGTAAAAGAAAAATATCTACACGAAAGGCGACCAAGGACTCCAATAGCAGTGTAATCCAGTTAGCACAAAAAACGCGGAAACTCAATCCTCCGCCAAACCTGATAAACAGGAATAAAAGTTCAGATAATAGCCAAGAAAGCATAAAATAAGAAGAAAAAAATACACAAGACGCGATCGTCGAAAAGAACGAAAATATGACAAAACAAGAAGCTCCCCCCTATCAGCAATTCCAACAAAAAATAGATTTGAAGTACCACAACCACAGGAAACCAGTTTATCACAACGGCAGGGTCACCCGCAATCAATTACAACAAAAGAACCAAGAACACAAAATACGATCTTGGAAAACATAAGAAAAAAGAACGAAGAACTACGAAACCAAGCAAGCAAGCAGGCTACGTCCCTGGCAGGAACATCACTCAACCGAGACAAAACAAAGGACACACGGATAAACATCCCCCCCAACCCCACCGAGGAAGCCGACAATACCTCAAGAGCAGCCCACTCAACCGGACAAATTAAAAGATCTATCCCCAACGTCAAAGTCACCGAGGGAACAAGAACATCATGGACAGCCCACCACCCACCCTGTAGAGGAGCACGCGGACGCCCCCGCATCTGCAAAAGGTAACAGGCCCCCACCAATCAACATTACCTTCCAGGACCCAAACGACACGGTAGCACTAATACAAGATACTCTGAAAATCAGAAATTTCCATATCAAAAGAATACACGCAGGTAAGCACGTGCTATACCTACAAAATTTAATAGACTATACCAAAGCAAAAGACATACTGATCTCAGCCAACACAGCATTCTACACATACACACCCAAATCACAGAAACAACACACATATTTACTAAAAGGACTAGACAATAGCTTCACAGAGACAGAAATACTAGAGGATTTACAAACTCTACAAATAAACGACATACATTTCACGAAAGTGTTGCGTTTTTCGACAAGAAAATCAAGGGAGAATAACATATTGCTCCCCATCTACATAGTACAAGTATCCCCCAATAGGAACATAGAAAAATTACTAAAAATCAATAAACTAAATTATTTTAAAGTATCATGGGAAAAAATAAAAAAAAAAAACGACACTACTCAATGCCACAAATGCCAACGAATAGGTCACACAGCGCAAAACTGTAATCTAAACTACCGCTGTGTAAAATGCACTGAGCCCCATGGTCCAGGCGAGCGCAAAATAAAAAAAAAGAAAACAGTATCCAAAGACAAAATATTCTGCGTTAACTGCAAAAACTACGGACATCCCGCGTCATACAAGTGGTGCCCCAAACTCGTAGAGCTACGTAAAAAGCTAGCTGATAAAATGAAAAAAGACAAAGAAACAAAGATAAAACGAATTGCCCAAATAAGCCGTAAATACGCCCCAGAACTAAAGTTCTCTGACGTAGTGAAACAACGAACAAACTTAAATCAAATAATCGAAAATACACCACAAACAACGATCTTAGATCCGCGCTCAAACCAAAGCTCAATTACAACCAATAACACCCCCCAACTAAACATCATAAACGTTATCGAAGACTTTAAAAAAAGTATTCTCCAAGCCTTAAAAGAACAACAAATGCAATTAAATGAAATAAAAAAAAACATTATCAACGCACGAAGAAAGGATCGACGCCATCTTTAGCACTTTCAATAGTACAGATGACGAATAACCAAAATCCATTAAACCAACAATTACTGCATAAAACATATAAATTAAACTTAAAACATCTGAAAATAATCGTAATAAATACCATCTCTCTAATTTCAAACCAAAAAAGATACAGCATGCTAACCCTAATAAATAAAGAAACCCCCAACATTGTACTCATCTCCCAAACAAAATTAAACAAAAGACACAAAGTACACTTCAAAAACTACTCTATGATAAGACACGGCAGACCGAACGCTAGCCAAGGAGGAGGAACGGCGATCCTCATAAAAAAACCCGCTGAAGTTCAAAAAAGTCCAAAACGACCAAATAACAAGTTTCAAAATTTTAGAAACGACGATCATAAAAATAAAAATAAGCAATAAGGAAAACTTACTCATTACTGCAGCCTACGCAACCTACGTAAATCAAAAAGAATTTGACGACGAATTCAATAAATTCTTCGAACTTTTACAGCTCGACAAACAGGAAAACTACTATATAATAGCTGGCGACTTACACACAAAACATACAAGCTGGAAAAACGCACTAAACAATACAAGAGGGAACTTCATTAGAAACTGGCTAGACAATAAAAGCATACACTACAAAACAAACCTCTACAGCTCCGAGCTACCCTCTTACCCAAAAGGAGGCTCATACCTGGACATATGCCTAGGAGATGCGCGACTAAAGTTCCAAAACCTATGACCAAACAACACTCCCAAAACCCTAGACTATGACAGCGACCATAACGCCATAGTATTTCAGATAAACAAGAATACATCCGACTTCCTAACACTTGAAAGACAGACCGAAACTCCGACGCTCAATTACAAAAAGACAGACTGGAAAAAGTTCCAAAACCTAGTCGAACAGAAATGCGACCTAAAGATCTACAACAACGTCAACCTAACAAACAGACAAATCGACGCATACATAGACGAAATAGAAAAACATGCAAATCGCACTCCAAAAATCCGTACCAATCTTAAAACCAAAAATTCTTGTGAGCCCTATATCAACAATAAAATAAAAGAATTACAACGAGATTAAAGCTACATACTCTCCAAAATAAACAATATAAAATACAACTATTCTTACGACAAAAGAGAAGAATTAGAATTCCTAAAGAACCTACTACACAAAATAAAAGCACAACTGAAACAAGAATTCGCAAACTCTATAAACCATTGCTGGACAAACAAAATAAAAAACATCTCCAAAAACGACGCAGCCAACATGTTCCCACAAATAAATCGGATCTTCAGATCAAAAGAACAAAACCCCATTCCACCTCTCAAATTGCCTCTAGAAAAAGCCTCCCTCATCCAAGAAGCAGGTATAGGGATACACAACACCAACAAAGACACCGAGGATAATTTCATAATAACTAAAACAACGGAAAAACTAGACATTATCAACACACACGCAAAACGAACACATGGGTCGAGAACAACTAAACAGAATTATTATCGCAGAAACAAACAAACTCAAAAATGAAATAGAACAAGACAAAGGGCTAAATAAAACAGTCTGGTCATTCTCAAACGAAAACACCTCAGATAACCCCAAACAACCAGAACCAGAAATAAACTACTTTACAAATGTAGTAACTTAGAGATGGTGTGTTTGTTTTTTATTGTCTAGAGCAAGGACAAGAAATGATGGTATATTGAGAATTAAGTTCAAGTTTATTCGTGTAAGCAATATTCAACATAAAGCTGACTACAATCATCGTACGTCTTAATGCTCGGTTTTCATTTCTTAACTGACTTAACTCAAACTACTCCACTGAACTGTTACAACTCAACTGTCTAACGTCTTCTGTCTGTCTCGACTGTTTCACGTCTTCCGTCTAACTCGACTGCTTCACGTCTTCCGTCTAACTGGACTGCTTCACGTCTTCTCCACAACTGCTTCACGTCTTCCCCACAACTGCTTCACGTCTTCTCCACAACTGAACTGCCTCACGTCTTCTCCCGTAACTTGACTGTTTCAACCCAACTCCAGATGTAACTGACCCATTCCCAGGTAGATCCCCTTTAATTACCCCACAGGTATGACCCATTGTCAGGTATATCCCCTTTAATTACCCCACAGGTATGACCCAGTGCCAGATAGATCTCCTTTAATTACCCCGATGTTGTAATGAGCCACAGGTATGACCCATTGTCAGGCACGTCCCTTTTCCCGATACTACACAAATTACAATCAACCAAACAAAATCTTCTCTAAACTAAACAACAAAAAATCCTCCGGCTTCGATGGCATCCCAAACATCTTACTCAAACGCCTACCGAACAAAATAAAATGGTACTATACAGTACTCTTCAACAATGCACTAAATAACACATATTCCCCAGAAAATGAAAAAAAACTAATAGCTATTACAAAAAAAAAAAAAAAAAATAAGGACGGCTCATCACCCGCAAACCTATGACCTATAAGTCTCCTCCCCAACATAAGCAAAGTATTTGAAATAACCATAAACGACCCCCTAACTTCCTTTTGCACAAAAAATGACATAATCCCAGAAAATCACTTTGGCTTCCGACACAAACACTCCATAATTCACGCAATAAACAAACTTACGTCGGACATCTGCTGGGCGCTAAACGCAAAACAATGAGTAGCCGCCTGCTTAATAGACCTCGAAAAAACTTTCGACACAGTCTGGATCCCAGCCCTCATATATAAATTGATCAAGAAAAACTTTCCTAAATACCTAATTAAAATAATCTGGGGCATGATCACAAGCAGAACATTCGTAATGACCGAAGGTTCACACTCATCAATCAAAGAATTCTCCATAAAAAACGGTCTGCAATAAGGTACAGTAAATTCTCCATTACTGTTCAGTATTTACAATAGCGACTTACTAAATCTGTTTAATCTCAATACATCCACCCATAAACGCTCCATAACCTTCGCAGATGACCTAATCGTCTACGTAACAGGCCGTAAAATCAAAACAATAGAAACAGAATTACAAGAACTTTTTGACAAAATTAACGATTACTACTACACATGGAAACTAAAAATCAACGCAAACAAATGCGACATCATACTATTTAGACCCAAGTTAAGCAAACTCGGCTCAATAGAAAGAGAACGCTGCAAAAAATTCCAACTAAAAGAAAAAGTAAACGAAGAGGCACTCGTACCACACAAAAACTGCGTAAAATATCTAGGAATAATTATAGACGACAAATTTAACGTCAAGCAACACATCGAAATTCAACTCTCCAAGGCCAATAAAGCATTCTGGAAAACAAAAAGATTATTCTACTCCCAACCTTCTCAACAGCAAAGTAAAAATATACTACGCTACCAAGCACTGATCAGGCCGATCATATCCTACGGCTGCCCAATCTGGTACAACATATCAGCTTTGCTAATGGAAAAAATTCGCATATTCGAAAGAAAATGCATCAGAGCTTGCTTGAGTACTTACAGATCAGAACACAGCGAATTCAAAAAATATGTAAAAAAACAAAAAAATCTACGACCTAGCCAACATTCACCGCATAGACTGTCACATCTTAAAACTAATAAGAAACCACTTCGCGTAAGCTGCAAAGATAAAAGAAAACAGCTTAATCTTCAGTTGCTTGTTTCCAAACGACGCATATTACAAAAACACACTGACAAACAGGCTACATCCCCCCAGAAGCGTTCCTATACTTAGACGAAAAAAACTACCTCCAAGACCAAAATAATATCTCAATAATCTATCACATAAAAAGAAAAACACGGATCAAAACTATCCTCTACGAAGAAAACTTAGATGGACAGACAGTAGACACTAGGTGGAGATACAACATGGCCCTCCCTCTGAAAAGACACTAAAACAAGCACAGAAAAAACACAAAAAATATTGGTGGATACCGAATCCATAATAAAATAATAGAGAAAACCACTAAATCGACAGAACTCAATTCTGCCTCTGTGTAACATAAGCGAAAACATTGTAAATATTGTAAAATTTGTAAATAAACCTATTTAATAACCCCCTCCTCCTCCTTCTTCCTCTCTTCCCGCCCCTCCCCAAGTTCCACAGTACCCAAAAAGTAGACTACCGAAATATCCTGTTTTGCGGCCAAGTTTTCAGGACAGAAATTCACATAAAAGCTCCGCTCCCCAGCGACTTAAATCCAAAGAATATATCAAAACACAAAAAATGTAAAATCTCCGACACATAACAAAGTATGGCTACGTCGTACCGTCGCGTATCGGTACTTTTGCCTAACCCATCTTACCAAAATTCATAGTTTATTGTGATTACTCAAATGTATTATTATAAAAAGGAATCTTGGACTAATAAATGTTATTTAAAAAAAAGGCACTCGTTCTCATCCGATCACGAAAGTTAAGCAACGTAGGGCACGGATAGTACTTAATGGGTGACCGCTTGGAAATTCCGTGTGGTGTAGTACTCGAGATACTAATGACAATGATCCTAAGTTCAATAACGAATCCGCGATCAACGGGACAACGAATATACCCTCTTCAAAAGTCTAAGTCAGATTCTGTACTAAAACGTGAAATATCCACTGATCGCAAAGACGCCGTTCCACTCGCGGACGAGATCATACAAGAATGTGTCTCTCCGTCATCGTGATGCTGCAGAGGTGAACCATGATGGGGTGTGTCTCAGGGCACGAGATCATCGGATTCGTCGAGGACAACCTTCGTCCAGAAAGTGAGGGAAATGGACGTTGTTGTTAATTGGTTAATTTCTATGTTGGTGGTTAGAAAAGGATGCCAGCCGCCCTTGAGAGAATGTTGGTAACGGGAGGCGTCGTTCGCGAGGAAAAGCAGATTTCCCGTATCTTCCCGTAGCTGGTGATAGATTTGGGGACTGTTAGGATAAAGACTGTTTGTTAGTTTGGAGGACCTTAATTAACTAAATGTCCTGTGAAGATGCATCGACATCTGGCAATCGTCTTGCCCGAAGAATAGGGTCTGCGTGTGGCAAACCACGGGGCAGAAGCCGTTGGAATGCTCACTGTAGGGCATTGGTACTATTATCTTTTATTAAGAAGAGCTATGTAATTCCATACTTCCATTAGACAAAACATTCATCCCGTGACCGCGGTTACGTTCGGTGACTGGTTGTCGCCTCGAATCCAAGCCCATTATCACAAATCTCGGGCAACTATAACGACTAAAGGTTTGTGTAAATCGCTTTAATTTGTAAAGATCAGTAAACACTAAAAGTTTACAAAGATCGACTTAGTTTACAAAGACAGTGTTAGGAAATTTTCTAAAGAATATGAAGGGGAGGGCCAGGTTTCCTTTCATCTCCGACGTATATAATATTTCTTGCCCAAGAAAAATATAAATTACATATGTGTATTCACAATAAACAATGAATTTCTGCGGCAAGCACTGGCCTTGGCGGCAGGGTGTGGGGTCGCGGAGATACAAGTTTGGGAGATCGGTACCTCCAGAGACGGCCTCGGGTCGGCGTACGTGAAGTGCATGGTGGCCGGAGCCCGCAAACTAGTCCAGGCAGGGAGAGTTGCCTTAGGGTGGTGCACTGCGAGTGTCATCGCGATCCCGAAGAGGCCGCTGCAGTGTTTCAAATGCCTGGAGCTGGGACACGTACGGGCAACCTGCGTGTCCACTGTGAAACGAGCGCACCTGTGCTACAGGTGCGGCGGAAGCGGACATCGTGCAAGATGGGTCAACGGCCGTAACATGGACGACGACGACGGCGTCGAGTGCCCCCTGCGTCCTGCTCGATCGTGGCAACGACTATGTCGCGGTCGAGTGGGCAGGGATAGCGGTGGTGGGCGTTTACGTTTCCCCTAACAGCGGCTTGGCTGCGTTCGTAAGCTTTCTTGACAGGGTTGGCGAATGCGTCAGAAGAAGATGCCTTCCACGTCAGGTACTCGTCCTGGGGGATTTCAACGCTCGCTTCTCGCAGTGGGGGGACACAGAACGAACACTCGAGGAAGGATGCTGTCCGATTGGGCCGCGGGTGACAGGCTCCTGCTAGCCAACAGGGGTTCGACGAGCACATGCGTGGCGTGGAGAAGATCCTCCGTGGTTGACGTCACGTAGGCTACCTCTGGCCTGTATCGACGTATACGTAACTGGGGAGTGCTCGAGGGGGTTGAGACTCTGTCCGACCACCTCCACATACTGATGGAGGTGGCCCCTGGGACTACATCCGCTGGACAGGCCTGCAGCAACACCCGAGGAGCAAACCGTTCCCGCCTATCACCACCAAGGTGGCGCCTGTAGGAGAGGGACAAGGATCTGCTCCAGGCGGCGGTCACCGTTTCTGCCTGGAGCTGGGACGCGCGAACAACGCAGGAAAGCGTCGACGAGGGGACGGAAAGCCTCCGAAAGGACATGAGCACGGCGTGCGACGCCTCGATGCCGCGCTCCGTAGCCGGCGGCGCTGTACGCAACCGTTGCGTTTACTAATGAACAGACGAGATCGTGGAAACCCGAAGGAGATGCGTTGGGGCCCGCAGAAGACTCCAAAGGGCACGTCGTAGGCGTATACGCTACGAGGAAGAGATCTCCCGCTACTACCAAGACTACAGAAAGACGAGACTCACTCTACAGCGGGAGATCAAGATCGCGAAAGCTCGGTCCTGGACGGAATTAGTCGAATCGGTCGAATCCAACTCGTGGGGGCGACCTTACCGACTGGTCACGAAGAAGTTGCGCCCCCCCCCCTCTGACCGCAAACATGGATCCGGTGTTGCTCGCCAATGTCATCGGGACTTTGTTCCCACGGCGGCGAGACGACAACGACGACGCAAGGCGGACATCATCCTCCTGCTCCAGCGAGACCACGGAGTGGAGCAAAAAGCTGCGAGACACTCAGAAGGAGCTCTTCGAAGCAAGAAAGAGGATGACATCCCGCGGCGACGTAGCACCGGGTCCGGACGGAATCAAAGGTCGGGTTTGGGCGGAGTCTATGGAAACCTTGGCTACCTGCCTGCGAAGTGTGTTCACCAGATGCTAGAGGGAGGGCGTCTTCTCCCGGGTATGGCGAACGGCGAGGCTGATCCTGCAGCGGCAGAAGGGTCGACCGTTGGACTCGCCGTCCGCATACAGGTCGGTGTGCCTTCTGAACGAGGTGGGCAAGATATTGGAGCGGATAATCGCCACCCGTCTGAAGACCCATATGTCGGAGTGAGCGCCCAGATGGCACGGCGGTCAGTACGGCTTTCGGCGTGGCCGCTCGACGGTGGACGCGGTGAGACACGTAAGGTCCATGGCGGAGGACATGGTTTCCCGAGAAGGAATGGCGTTGGCAGTCTCCTTGGACATCACGAATGCCTTCAACGCCATACCCTGGGACAGGATAGCGGAGGCCTTGGAACATAAGGAGGTGCCGTCGTACTTCGTCCGCGTCATCCGGGCTTACCTGAGTGACAAATGGATCACGTGCACCGGCAAGAACGGAGAAGAAAGGAGGCCGGTCGATTGCGGTGTTTCGCAGGGTTTGGTATTGGGACCCATCCTGTGGATCACGGTCTACGACGCGGTCCTTCGATGTCTCATGCCCCCGAGCACAGACACGGTGTGCTACGTTGATGATACCTTGGTCATGGCCGAGGGTCATTGATGGAGCGAGACTCTGAGGCTCACAGAGACCGCCGTGGCATGCTTGATACGCCCCATCTACAGTCTCGGCTTGAGAGTTTCGCCGGCGAAGTCCGAGGCCTTGTGGTAATTCGACCATCGTCGTAGAGGACTCCTCCTCCCAGTCTGAGTATAAACATCAACGGAGAAGAAGTCCCGGTGAGATGCCAGATCAGATACTTGGGTCTTACCATCGACAGCCGATGGACGTTCGAGCCGCATTTCGAGCTCCTGGTCCCAAGGGTGGCAGCCACAGTCAACGCCTTATGCTGCTTATTGCCGAACATCGGGGGGCACGAGTCGGAGTCCGCCGACTCTATGAGGGAGTGATTTGGCCGCGAGTCCTTGACGGAGCTCCCGTATGGGCCGAAGACCTGATGGCGAATCGTCGCAGCTTACTCCTGCTGAGGAGGCTGCACAGGACGACCGCCATCCGCATAGCGAGAGGATACCGAACCATATCTTACGCGTCGGCGTCCCCTCGGTTCCAGTTGTAGGTCCTCGCGCTCCGACGGGTGTACGAACGCCTGAGGGGCCTGAGCTCGGGCGGCGGGGTTACGCAGTCCACCAGCCACCGGTCGGTCCAAGACGTCCGGGAGGAAGCGAAACGACTGACCTGGAAGCGGTGGCGCTCTCAGCTGCTGGAGGAAGATGCCGCGCGGCCACGCCGAGCCGTTCGAGCCATCCTTCCCAACTGGAAGGCCTTGAGGGACCGAGGCGGAGTCCCGCTGACTTTCAGGATGACGCAGGTTCTCTCAGGTCACGGAGTGTTTGGCGAGTACCTGCTAAGGATTCAGTGGGAGGTGACTTCCACCTGTCACCACTGTGAAGAGGAGGAAGACACGGCACAGCACACTCTGGAGTTTTGCCCAGCGTGGGAGGAACCGCGCCGCGTATTGCGACTCGCCATCGGCGAGGGACTAGCCCCCGAGGCGGTCGTCGAGGCCATGACGAGGGGGCAACAGGAGCTCGTCGCCGTTTGCACTTACTGCGAGCAAGTCATACTCACGAATGAGGGAGCGGAGAGGAACAGAGAGAGGAGAGGCGACCCCATCAGGGTGGTTTGCCGAAGGGAACCGACACTCCGCCGCAGGGTCGCGGCACCATCACCGCCGCCGCCGTCCTAGGCGCGCGCGTTGAAGGAGCCGTCACGCCGAGGCGGGTCTGCCCTCTTCCCCGTGGACTCGCACGACGGTCCAAGGAACGTGGCATTAGAGGGTGGGTGCCCCCCCTAGCGGCCCAACTCAATCAGGACGCCTCCCGCAATAATGAAGGGAGACGACGACGAAGGAGTGTTGCGTTAGCATTTCAAAAGAAAAGAACCGAGACGCTTCTGCCAAACGTCATGACGACCACCGTGGGGTTTTAGTCGGTAAGAGTCCGACACTACCCGCCGCCTCCCAGAGGGCAGTCGCCTCCCAGAGGACCACCGGGTGTCCATGAAGATTTCCAAATGGGTGTTCGGCGCCGAAGGACGGCCCTACGCCTAGGTTGGAGGTTGGCTCGAGATGCGGAGGTGAGCGGACGTGTTTTGGAGTGCTCCCGCCAAGTAGTGATATTTTTATTTATCGGTGTATAAGGTGACGTGTGTGATCGTATCAATAAAATAAAATGCGATTGAAAGTTCCTAATAATACGCAATAGCGGTGTGTGTCCTATATGAGGACAATAAATTAATTGAAAACCGTTACGGCAAAGAAGGAGAATAATACATAAATAATTACTGAAGGCGGAGCAGTGAGCTATTAGTGAATAATATGGGGTCGTAATCGGAATAAAGTAAATTAGAAGGGTACATTAGCCGTCTATAACCACTAATATTGTGAAATATGGTGAAAATTAAATTGTTAAAGTTGAGCTTATTGGCGGTTATATTGTCGGTATTATTCGTGCTTTGTTTGACAAAATATGAAGTGACGGAGAAGTTTCTGTGGTTACGATATATAGAAGACAAATGGTAGTGTGAGTGGATGTAATTATGCGTGGAATGTGTGCCCTCGGCTGAATCGTAACTGATTTTAGAGATAATACCCTATCGCAGTATCGTTGACGGTACTGGATAGCAATATTTCAGTTTGGGGATAGATAAGATATTTTATCATATAAATGCGCATCTGCTTGGAATAGTTACTCGGTAGGTAATCCTTTTAAGGATAAATAAAGGATGAAATTGGAATTTTAGAGTTAGGTGGGATACGAAGGCCGACGCGGTATAGGTTAGGTTCCTCGCAGCGTAGGTAAAATTAGTTGTGTTGTATGAAAGGAGAGACGTTTAACACTTCCCTAGACAAGGATGGAACACATATAAACGGTAAGGCACTGTCGCCTTTGGGCGGCACTTACCAGATTTTTTCCCGAGCCGTAGCGCCGGGTCCAGATGGAGGATCAGGCCGAATTTGGGCCGAAACTATGGACATCATGGCCCCCGCCTACGACACCTCTTTAATAGATGTATGAGAGAGGGCGCATACCCGCGAATATGGCGAACAGCGAGGCTGGTCCTACTAAGGAAAGAAGGACGCCCGCTGGACCCGCTATCGGGATACAGACCCATATGCCTCCTGGACGAGGTGGGCAAACTCTTGGAAAGAGTGATTGCCGCCCGTCTGGAGGCATATATGACGAAGAGGGAGCCTGGCTGGCACAGCAGCCAATGCGGATTCCGCCAGGGTCGTTCAACTGTGGATGCGGTGGGGCATGCGAGGAGAAGAACGGAAGAAGTGGTTACACACCAGGGAGTAGCGCTGGCAGTCTCCTTGGATGTCACCAACGCGATGAACTCGATCCCCTGGAGCAAGATCATGGAGGCCTTGCGGTATCACCAGGTACCGCAGTATCTAGTTGGGGTAATTCAAGACTACCTCAACGATAGATAGATCGAGTTCAACGGTAAGTCGGGGATAACAAGGAGACCGGTCGAGAGGGGGGTCCCGCAGAGATCAGTACTAGGACCCATCCTCTGGATCACCGCGTACGATCGAGTGCTACGCTGCCCGAGACCATTGGGGACGGACCTCGTATGCTACGCGGTCGACACCCTGATACTGACAGGGGGCCGTTGGTGGTATGAAGCCGTCAACCTCGCTGAAGACACCGTAGAATGCGTAGTCCAGGAAATCAGAAAGTTGGGGCAGCGTGTATCGCCAGCAAAGTCGGAGGTTACCGGATTTTATAACAGTCGCAACAGAGGCCCCCCATCGCCGGGATTGTCGGTGGGTATAAGCGGGGAGAAAGTGATGGTGGGACTACAGATGAAGTACCTGGGTCTCATCATCGATAGCCGGTGGTCCTTCGAGCCGCACTTTAAACAGCTGGTGTCGAGGGTAACCATTGCGGCTAACGCCCTATGCGGCCTGCTGCCAAACCTAGGCGGTGCGGAGCTGGGCGTACGGCGCCTCTACGAGGGGGTGATACGCTCATGGGTCCTCTATGGAGCCCCGATATGGGCGGAAGACCTGAGTGCGAGTCGGCGTAGTCTGGCGCTGGTGAGGGGGCTGCACAGGATGACCGCCATCCGCATAATCAGAGGATATAGGACGGTATCGTACGCCTCAGCGACCGTCCTGGCGGCATCCCTCCCTTTCGAGTTACACGCCCTCGCACTCAAGAAAAGATACGAGGGCAGAACCATCACACTGCAACAAGCATCCGTGGCGGCACCCCAGCCCGTCGACCAGGAAGCAGCAAACGAGGAAATATGGAGACGCAGGCGCACGCAGCTGGACATGGAGGACACGACAAGACCACACAGAGCAGTCCGCGCCGTGCTCCCCAACTGGGAGGCCTGTAAGAACCGGAGAGGAGTCCCATTAACGTACAGGATGACCCAAATACTCACCGGTCACGGGGTATTTGGGGAATTCCTGTTACGGATTGGACGAGAAGTGGTCTCCATATGTCACCATTGCAAGGAAGGGGAAGACACGGCGCAACACACACTGGGGTCTTGTTCAGCATGCGAGGAGCCCTGACGGATGCTGCAAGCAGAGATAGGGACCTAGCCCCGGAAGCAATAGTGGAAGCCACCCTCAGGGATCGCCGAGAATACTCGGCCGCTCTCGTCTTTTGCGAGCGAGTAATGCTGGCAAAGGAGTGGGCGGAGAGAGATCGGATTAGAACCGGCGACCGAGCGAGGGTGGACAGATCGGAAGGAAGTGCTCGCAGGGGGGAGTGACCCCCCCCCCGAGAGTAACCAGCTTGGAAATATGACACCAAGGGGGTGGTCCCCCTAGTGATACATCAAAAAGGATGTTTCCACTAATAAGGAACAAGACGGAGGATGTCGACCGATAGAAATTCGAAAGAGAACTCTGGGCATCCCCAACAAACGTCAGGAAGACCACCGTGGAGTTTTAGTCGGTAAGAGTCCGACACTACCCGACCGTGGCGGGTACATCACAGTCCAGCGACTGCCGAGTGTCGATGTGGATTTCTCCACGTAAAAAAAAAGGTAAAATTAGTTAATATTATAAGTATTATGATAAATAGTCGCCGTGAAAAGAATGTAGTTGTGTTTTCCGGCAAAGCTCAAAGGTCTTCGTGGAGGAATTCCAATATTTGTATCTGCTTGGAGCTCGAGTGACGACGGGTGACTACCTACAAGTAAAAAATCGGATGGGCAAGTTATTATTTAATTTGGTAGTACGTATGTTCCTTTATGCGTTTAATTATCGCTAATTATTTAGTGTAAGCATAGGAGAAGAATGTGCGTACTTTTAAGAGGTAGATGGTACCAAGCAATGATGGCGTAGTGTTGCGAAAGAGGTTGCGATACCTGTAAATAGGTATTGGATAATGATTATTGTAACAGGTGGGTTACACTACTTATATTAAAACGACGTTGAGATGGTGTTTTCTAAGCCTAGTTAGTGTAGTTATATGTCGAAGAAGCATTAAGCTAGCCGCTCTTGAGAGAAAGTTGCTAGCGGAAAGCGTCGTGCATGAGGAGAACAGATCTTCCGTATCTTACAGTAGTAGGTGACAGATCTACGGACTGTTAGGATAAAGACTGTTTGTCAATGTGGAGGATCTTAATTAACTAAATCCTAAGATCCATGGCGGACACCCCAGGCTAGCCGAACATATACTGTGAATAATGCATCGACATCTGGCGATCATCTTGCCCGAAGAATAGGGTCTGCGTGTGGTGAGCCACGGGCCAGAGACTGTTGGAGTGTTTACTGTTGGGTATTGGTACCACTATCTGTTCTTAAGGAGAGCTATGGAATTCTATACCTCTCTTAGGTAAAAACGTCTGTCCCGTGACCGCGGCTACGTTCGGCGACTAGTTGTCGCCTCGAGCCCAAGCTCATTCTCGCAAATCTCAAACAATTATAATCAGGTTAACTTATAAAGATTAAAATATTGGGGATTTTCCAAAGAATTCCAAAGGGAAGGTCCGACGTCCTTTCATCTCCGACATACTAATATAGGTAACAACAGCTGTTTGTAGAAGGATGAAAAGTGATAGACTCATACCTTCAAGTTGAAGCTGTTAAAGTACGGAATGTAATTTTCTTAAAGATAGGGACGTCATCTTTGCTCAAGAGAGCTTTCCTAACCTTGTGCCCTCACACACAGTGAGTCACAAGAGTATTCGTATCCCGTAAAGTGCCGATTTTAAACGATTTATATTTGAATATAATGCGAGTCTCAAAGTTATTATCAACAGGAATTTATATTGGGATTATAAAGCCTTCAAACTCATATAAACTTTATTGCAAACCAACAAGAAGATATAACAAAAATGTAATTTTATGTAAACTGGAACAAAACATTTCTATTCCAGGTTTTTGTTTTAAAAATAAATTGTAACAAGCTCATTAGCTAAGATTAGTAGCTCTATAGTTCGCTGATTATTTGATATATATAGAACTAAATTGTGTATCTATTTCAGGATAGGTTTTTGCGGCGTTTAATAGATGTCCTCTTTTCAACTTTATAAATTCGAATTTTAATTTTAATAAGCAAATAAGTAAAAAAACCTGTACAAACGATTTAGCTAACTGTGTTTTTTGACTGTTGTACAATTACAATTACAATTAACAACGCGTTAAAAATACTTATTTGCATTAGTGCGTAACATAATTTAATTAGACATAAATATATATTTATGTATGTATGTATGTATAATATAATCATCGAATCTATGATTAATTTATTGAGTGATGAAAATATATATTATATAAATATATTACCAATGGTAACAGGCTAGTTTGGAAAGAGGGCTGCGAAAGCCTTTTGCCGATAGCAGTTGTCATAACTGTGAAAGTACTGAAGTAACTGTACTGAAGTAACTGTACTGAAAACAGTATTGTAATCTTGTATCGTAATAACTATAGATTGATACAAGTGCATAGAAATTATTACGAATCTTATAACATTTCATGAATGTTAAAATTAGTTTCAGTTCGATTAAATATCTTCAATTCTTTGTTATATGTTTCCACAAATAAAATCTATTGTTTACTAGTCCTAGGTGAAGTAGAAGCTTTGAAGCAAAAGAAAATGAAGCGTTAAAGAGAAAGTTGAGGAAACCGAGGAGGGCATTTCGTAACTAAGAGGACATTTGGACCATCTTCTTGCTTCAAACAAAAACAAATACGACTGTCGATGAGGCGATAACGTAACAATTGCAAATAACTAAGAGCATGTTGAAGAAAACAAAAATGTACAGAAGAATTTGGACAAAGGAAACTTTGGATAAAGACATATTTCATACGTTTTTCGATTCACAGATATTAGATTTCAAACAATTGTCAATTAACGAATTATATTCATATAAATTAACCAACGGCGGCGGTGTTCAGTCAAAGAGACGACAAGAGAAAAAGGATTAAAAACCTCGTGGAGAAACAAAGCTGTATATGTGAGGTTTGTGTATAACTGTGAAAGTTTGTTGGAGTTCTTCTGTAGATTTCGTCTACCCTCCAAAGGTTATTGGAAACTTATCATCGATTCAAAAACAGTTTACACATTTTATCGTATTACGTGTTCTCGGCATCGAGAGTTTTGCGCGTGTAAATACATACTTACATATAAATATCGAAAATATCGTTACACAAGATTTATACATGGTCCTCGTAAATAAAGTGCCACTAATATTCATCGTGTCGACTTCCTCCTTCTGTTAGGCTTTTTTTGTGCGATTTTCTCTTCTCCAAAGGGGATATCGCCTTGCGTTTCGTCGATAGACTCGTCTCCGTCTGACTGGCCATCGATACCCTACCATGCTTAGTCTCTCTCTGGTCCCTCAGGATCATCTGAGTAGCGACCGACTTCCTATCACGACGTCCACTGTTCGCTTCCGCGTTGGAAGCAATCCACTCCCTTATTCTTTTGGTCTCTAGTACTCTTTCATTGTTTAGCTTCCCCAACATGGAATCTTCCTTGCTCGAAACCGTGATTCTCCTCATCATTCTCTCCATGTTGCGTGATCAAATTTCTAAGCTCAGCATGTTACCTTCTTCCTCGCAGTGCTCTTCTACGCCTCTTTCTATCTCGATCCCCTCCCTCACAATATTTTTGAAAACTGTCCTATCTATAATGAGGATAGGCAGAAGCTGCGGAACGCCATTGAAGACCCTGAATTGTCCTGGCCGGAGGAAAAGTGGGAGTTCGTCACAAAAGACGTATAACCTCACTTCCGCCAATATGTAAGGAGCGTTCTGCGTACTAAGGAGCAGAAAAAATGAGAGCCTTGCAAGAACTAGGGGGTCTATCGCGGCAGCGGCCTCCAAGAAGATCAATGCAACCGGGTGCACGGACAAGCCAGACCCCGAAGCGAAGTGTCAGGCTAACACAACCTGAACATGAAAGGAGCAGAGCGGAACCGACCCCACCTGACAATAGCAGAAATAGTAATGATTAGAGAACGATTCACAGTGAGGAAATAAACGAAACAAACGGATGCAAACGAACAGTACAATGCATTAGAAAAATAGGACAACAAACAGGAAAGAATAAGAAAGATAACAATAACAAGGAAGATGGAGAGATAACCTGTGACCGTCAGTGCAGGCAGTACCCATTCAAACGGGTACTGAGACGGCGCATGGATAATCGGCTGAACAGCCAACGTCACCGCCTCCCTCAGCATCTTTACGTACGAGCTCTTAAGGTTGCGAGATATTTCGGCAACCTTGGCCACCTCAGAAGCTCGATGGAGCAGTTCCGCTCCTATGTCCGCTGTAGTAGATGTTCTCGTCTATTCGGTCAGTTCCAAGGAGAACTCGGAAAATCCGCCGGCCCTCCTTTTCTTCGCGCGGGGCGCTTGGACGTCGGGAGTCTCTACATCCTCCGACGTTTCCCCGGTCTGTGGGCTGCCCGTGCTCAGTGCGGAGCGTAAGAACCCCTCCTTTAGAGGGATCGACTTCCTCGTATGTCTGGTGTCAGCGTGTGTGGGCTCAGGAGTTAATTACGCTTCGCTCCTTCCTCTCGTAGCTTCTTCCGCCTTTTCTATCTCGTTCATAATTTTGTTTCTGTTCTTTTGTTTGTTCGGCACCCATTGGCATCCATCGGCACCACTCTAATTCCTGCGGAAAGAATGTCGCTCCCTGCAGAACCGCTCACCGGAGAAAGGCTGATACCGCTGGGGGATCGCCAGGTACCCCGGAATTGGCCGCTAATGACTGACGCATCCACCACCCTCCTCGCAGTGCCCTCGACTGTGAGCTACCCCGTCGCCGCGCACCGCTACTTAGGGTTAGGGATTTTTTATAGAGGTTGTCATCCTCGCGGTCCGAGTAGTGAAGGCAAGACGTCTGGCCCATTGAGGCATGGCTAATGG
>CM026121.1:8326525-8350358 GCA_014825825.1 Bombus turneri | reverse complement strand
TGACTTTTTTCATCTTTTCCTTCTTCTTCCGTTTCTTCTTCCTTAGCTCGACCACCTTCCACTCTCCACCCTGTTGCTCTCTTGGGAGCGATGGTAATTGGGTGATGCTCGTGATGCGAGCCGAGGCCACAGAATCCTGACCTGACCGCGTCTCACTACTGAATCTCCTACCTCTGAGGCGCTCTTCAATGGCCATTATGATGGAGGGTCTAAGCTCCTCGACCCTCTTCTCCAGGGTCGAGAGACGGGCGTTGTCGCTCTGGCCGTTTCTCAAAGGATGTCTCGACTCGGAAGCCCAGACGCCGCACCGAGAACACTCCTGAGGTGCATTCACCGCCATTCCTGCAAGCTCTTCGCGGAGGGCCTCTTTTTCCTTCTCGAGCACCGACGGCCTCGCTTCCGCGGGCCTCGGATCTTGGTTACCGCAGGCGAGTCCAATCCTCCTTGACAACTCCATCGTCCGGCGGCAAGAGAGATTGCCGCCTCCTCAAGGATCTTAATATAGGTTTCCTTAAGGTTTGACGATGTAATCGCCACCCTAGTTATTTCCTCGATCCCCTGATCATCTCAGCGCCGATATTAGCAGCCGTAGCGGTTCTTAGCTCACGCACAAAATCTGCAGGCATGTCCGGGATAGTGCAAATCACCTTCCGTTTCTTGCCCCTGGACCGCCCAGATGCTACCGAGAGGTTCAATTTTAACGAGGCTAACGATTTCTCGTCGTCGGATCTCGTGCGGGCCCTCCAGTACCCTTTTAAGCAAGATGGTCCGGCGTCTGAGAGCCTGAAGGTAGCCGAAAATGTATCCTCCGACCCGTCCACTGATCTCGATAACCTCCTTGCCTTGCCAGGCGTAGAAACCGATCCGTGGGCCTGGCATACTGGGGTCTCCCTTCCCTTCACCGTAACTTTAGTACCTTTCTTTTTGTCCATCATAACACTATGATGTTTGGTATACATATATCAATTGGTTGCCAAATTTTACCAGTGATTCCCGTCCAGGTGCCACTCACTCCTTCGCACCCTATCCCAGTCAATGCCGGTGCAGGGTAACGGGGAGCCCCACGAGAAGGTGAGGTGGATGGTCTTGGCATGATGGGCCCACCAACTTCTCCAATATTCTCCGCACCGGATATGCAAGCTGACGAGGGCCGAAAGCACTGACCAGTCGCCACGCATCAGATCCATAAGTGTTTCCCAGGGCGTGATCCTACGCCCTGAGAACCCATAACCGCCTCGTGATCCCCCACTGGTTCAACGACTACAGATCAGTCAACATCTCGGCTCTGGGTTCACCTCTTTAACTCAGTCAAATTCTCCAGACTGGTTCTCATCTGTAACTTAGTCAACATCTCGGCACTGGGTTATCAGCTACAGATCAATCATTTATCTAACTTATACATACGCATCGAGTGTAAACATCTTGTCTACAAGTTATTGGAACAAAGAATAAATTATAAGCTGTCACATTATCGTTATAATCAATTCAACCACCTCTATTATCCTAAACGAAATAGGGGATCGATCAGATTTGTGGTATCGATTGTATAATTATAATTTGCGTTTTATTATTTTGATATTATTATTTTGTTTTATTATTTTAATTGTATAATAACGGGAATGTACGACTCCTGTCGGCGCGCTTCCAAGCGATCGCGTCTCTCCGCGAACGGTCGAACAAAAAATTATTCAAAATTATTGAACAAAATAAAAATCTAAGAATTTCGAGATCATAATATGGAACAATAAGATGTCCACTGATACGCGCCGCCTTGTACGCGCTTTCCCCATCACAACACACAATACAATAAGCAGATAATAGAAGATGAGATGCTATGACCTTCTGAGACAGCGCCAACAGCGACAAACTGGCACCAGCCAAAGGTGAATTACCGGTAACAGCAAGGAAACCACGCGTTTAACAGAGTACGACCTATCATCAGCAGAAACTAACACTGCAAGAAGAATGGAGTAGCAAGAACTTCTAAAAAATAAAAAAGGGAAACTTCAACAATACTTCCACGAAAACTACATCAGGTAAATCCCTAATACTTTTGGAAGAGCATCACTAGAACCGAAGGTTGCAGTGTCCGCAGAAGTCATCACGTACTAAGACTCCACGCTATCATAGAATAATCCGTCACGTGACAATTAGCTACGTCAGTCTTAGTATAAATAAGGGTAGCCACTTAGAAACAAGGCAGTTCAGTAAAAATCTGTAGAGAGGGCAGTCCAGTTAAGTTCCATATCGTAGTTCAGTAAAAATTTGTAGAGAGAGCAGTTCAGTTGAAATTTTGTCAAAGATTAAAGTTTGTTAAGAGTTCGCGAATTCACTAAGTCATTTCAGTTAGAGTTAGTAAGAGTTCAGTGGGTTAAAAATTTGTCATGAGTTAATATTAAGTTCAAAAGAATAGTAGTCCTTACGAAGCCGAGAATTGTTTTTAACAGAGTCTTTGAATAACGTCAAGAAGTAAAACAGAGCATTTATTGATCGTCAACGATTCATACAGTCAGTCTTCCAATAACTATACTAACTCAGTATGATATTCCAACAGTGCGATCGACCATACATATAAGTAAGGTGAGAAGCTAAGCATTGTTACATTTTCTTCTTCCATTTCGAATTTATACCACATGGATAACTTTAATAAAATTATTCATTAACTATTATTGTCAACAATTAAGATGATATCAAAAATATTTATTTATTCTAGGAAAGCTTTAATCCTTCACGTGTCAGTTATTCTGCACATAGCGGGCAAGTCGAAACATGGAATTTTATTTATCAGGTGTATTGGTACAGTTAACGCTACCCATACGGTTATATTAACGAATTAAAACATCAAGGATATAACAGTTTCGAAATTCAAAATAGTGCTGCGTCTTAGAAGGGTGCGACAAGTTGCCGAATTTATTCCATTCAATTGTTGCGAAGGTGTTAAGAGCATGACCTATTGGGATATTCGAAATAGTGCCGTGCCCTGGAAGGGTGCGACAAGTTTTTGAAATCATTCTATTCAGTCGTTTGCCTTGTTTCAAAAATAGCGTATGAGAGCCAAATTAATCGAAATAGTTTATAACTATTTGTGGTGGCAGCAACTATCGTTTTGATTTAAATATAATTCGAGAAACCCAAGACTTGACATCTAGAATAACATATAATGTTTACAAACATCGAAGATCAAGACCAGATCGTAACATCCAACACGACATATCTCTCATCTTCGTTTTTTTTCTTCTTTCTTATCTTTTTCATTTTGCCTATTTAAACAGCCCTAAACTCGCATTTCTACATTTTCGACAAGTTTTTTTTCCTAAGAATACGTATTGATTTTGTATGGGGAAAGCCGCGTTGAATCGGATTTTGTAATTGTTTAACGGATAAAATCTGTTCACTTGTTCTATAAGAAATTTATTTATTATTCGTTGCACTATCATGTGATCCATTTTCACTTAACGAACTATTTTACATAAATTCAATAGCGGATAAGCACAAACAAAAAGGGGTTATTACCCTACTTTTCTTAACGCCAGTTGATGTGAGGAGGATCTGTATGGAGATATCGCAATAATCATACTTGATTACCAAATTTTTAACACAGCCACTGAAAATCACTTTGTCACGGAACGTCTTCTAGATAATAATCTTCCATTATTCCTGTATTCTTATACATTTTACGAACTAATTTGTAATTACCTACAGTTTCGTAAATTTCACACTACTTTCTCATTTACTTTGAATATAACTGTAAACTGTTACGTTTTTACTTCTATTGTTTGGTCTACGTTGTACAAATTTTGAAATTCGGGTAAATAGTAGTTGCTGCCACCAGAAACAATCTAGGGATTGCTTCAGTTAGAATTTTTTGTTGTCGTTATCTTTTTCTATGATCCCGAATTGTCGTATTCTTTAGTAATTTTGTCGACAATTAAATATCGGTGGGTAGCGTTGACCGATGTTTAATGCGATTACCAACTAAATTCCACGTTTCGGCTAACCCGCTACGCGCAAGAGTACTGGCACGGGAGAGGATGAAAGTTGGCGAAAATAAATGTTCGTTTAATCTAATTATATTGTAAAACAAATATTTTCCACGACAAAAGTTTATTCTGATTTTAATTGGTTATTAACAGAATTATCGTTGAAATTTAGAATATTCGAATTTACAATTGTTCGCAATACGCTTTACTAATTACAAGATTTGAATTTAAGTGATTTTCGATAATTTACGAATAGACAAATACAAGCACATCGATTAACAAAAACTGACAAGAACTGAGAATTAAATGAAACAAAGAATTAAACTAAAGAACTAAAGGATTAAAGAACTTAGAACTAAAAGCTGAGAAAGCTAGAGATAAAGGAACTAAAAGCTAAGGAACTAAAGAACTAAAGAATTAAAAGTCAAGGTAACTGAAATATTAAGAGCTTGAAGAATTGAGAGCTAATCGCTATAAACCAAGAAATTACTTGCCAAACTGAAGGACTGGTCACCAAGAACCCAGGAGTCAATCACCAAGCACTAAGGAACTAATCACACAGAACTAAGGAATTATCTGAATAATCTGAATAATGAACAATGAATAATAATCTGAATAATACTCTGAATAATAACGATCAACAACGAATAATCGAATGATGAATAACAATTCTTCCATGTCGCTACGTTTATTTATAGTTCGCTCTATCGTAGGAAGGGAGGGGGGTCGTCATGTGTCGGTTTGCGAAGCTCGAATTCGGTTTCTAGCCAAATGGTTAATTTTTATTTTGAATTGAAACGCCGTCTCGCGCTATTGGTAGGTTTTAGCCTTTGTTACGGCGCGTGCGCAGCGCGGGAAGTGACAAAACACATTGTAAATAGTGCCACTTTGAGAGTTTTTAACCTCTTAACCTACAACGTCGAGTTGGACTCGTGGTACGTCCTTACGGACAAACATAAAGAACACGTGAAAGGAACGTGGAACGTCCTTCGGACCACTCATAAACAATACGAGCATGAAACGTTGTACGTTCTTCGAGCTACATGCGACGAACACTTCTTTTTGTTGGCCGCATTTGAATGTGCAGATATATTTTCGTGAAAAATATTAGAAAGATGTCCTTAAAAATGCCCTGAAAAACAATGTTAAACGTTGTCGAGGACAGTGAAAGTTCTGTTAACATCGCACAAAGTGATTTGATAGATATTTTTAATAGTGACAATGATAGTAATGATATTTTACTTCCACTACCAAAACGTTTTAAGCGACTGGTTATTGAAGATGATACCGAAGATGAAGACCATAGCAATCATCAACAATCAAAGCTATGGGTTTGGAAAGAAGAAACTAATGAACCAAAAATTTGGAACTATATGGAGATTCCTGGCATAAAAGTGACAACTTTAAATCAAGTAGGAGAAAACAAAAAAGAATTAGACATTTTTAATATAATATTTGATAACATATTTTAGGAAAATATTGTCACGGAGACAAATTTATATGCAAATCAAATAACGAACAATGAAAATAAAAGAATAAAAATATACGAAACTTGGTTTCCTGTAGACTGTGGCGAAGTCAAAATATATTTTACATTATATATTACATTATATTACATATTATTTATTTATTATATATTACAAAGTATATATTACATTATATAATAATGTCTGAAGTTAAGAAACCAACAATTCAAATGAATTGGTTTAAGAGAGCGGTTATAGAAACTTCAATTTTCAGAAAAACGATGCCGTTTATTTGATTTCCGCAAATATCTAAATGTTTGCATTTTGCAGATAACAATTCAGTTAACAATGCAGATAAATTATATAAAATAAAACCTGTGATAAATTTCTTGAATCAAAGATTTAAAGAAGCATATACAATACAAGAGCACATTGTTATAGATAAATCATTCATGAAATTTAGATTTGGTATAAAATTTTATAAATTATATGAGTCAAAATCGGGTTACTAGTATAACTTTAAAATATACACTGATACCGACAAAGTAAATTCCAGTGACAGAGCATTCGAAAGTGTTGTGAAAGAGCTATCGCAATCAGTATTACATAAAGGGCATACTTTATATTTAGACAACTGTTACGTCTGGTGACTCTCTACGGCCGAGGCGTCCATAAGCTGTGTATTTTCGTCCAGTCGCGGTGAGACGCGATCGCGTTGAAGCGCGTCAACGGGAGTCGCAAATTCCCGTTACGATTATAACAATCGACAACACGAACAGGTCGATCCCCTTATTTCTTGTGGGATAATGGGGGTGTTTGTTGTGGAATAAAACTGTAGTCCACAGTTCTACAATATGTATATTTTCAACAAATTGTTACGCTTAAAACTTGAAGTCTGTAATGTACTTCGTGGCGGAAGTGTAATCAAGCTCGCAGAACACCGAGCAAAGCCTCTGGTCACGTGATCTAGAAAAACGAGACTCGTCTGGGTGCGAAATCAAGGATGGTCCATCATGTCACCACGATCGGACTGATAATTCACAGGATGCGACTAACACGTCGAATATTAGTTATAATGTCACGAACCATTGTTTTTATTTTTGCCACTGAACATTCGACCAAAGTTTTGTTACTAAACTGGACCCCTGGCTTATTTGAACGTTTAGCTAAAATTGTAAATAAAGTCAGTTATATCGAGACTAATGTTAGGAAAATCCAATATCTTAGACGTGAGGACGTGTGATAGTCAGGATGGCCGTGTCGGAGATGAAAGGACATCGGGCCTCCCCGTTTGAATTTTTAGGAAAAGCCGAGACAATGAGCTTGGGTTCGAGGCGTCAGACGGGGCGCCGAGCGTAGCCACGGTCACGGGATAAATACTTTGTCTACACAGAGACTCTATCCTTCGGGCACGATGATTACCAGATGCCAACGCATCTCTACAGCTAGCTCGGGGACTTGCTATAAATCATAGGATTTGGTTACCAAGGCCCATCAAACGAACAAACAGTCCTTACCCTAACAGTCCCCAAATCTACCACCCGCTACGGGAAGATACGGGAAATCAGCTTTTTCTCACGAACGACGCCTCCCGTTACCAACTTTCTCCCAAGGGCAGCTAGCATCCTTTTCTAACCACCAGCATAGAAATTTACCAATTAACAGCAACGTCTATTTCCCTCACTTCCCGAACGAAGATCGCCCCCGACGAATCCGATGATCTCGTGCCCTTAGACACACCCCATCATAGCTTTCCTCTGCGGCATCACTGCGACGGAAACTCACTTTTTGTACGATCGCTTAGCGAGTATAACGTCTTTGCAATCAGTGAATACCTCACGTGTTAATAAAGAGTTCGACTTAGATTCTAGAGAGAGAAATACAATTGCTATCCCGTTGGCCGCGGATTCGCTATCGAACCTCAAGCTATTACTGTTATCGTTTCATCGTCGCGGCATCCCGTCCATTCTCTACTAAACGCTTTTGTAATAAACGATACGTTGTTCGTATACCGACGATGGATAAATATGGTGAAGATTCGTTACACGCTCCCCACTCTGATCCTAATTACGATTCCGATTCGACATATATTTTCAACAACTTACTACACTTGAGGTTGCGTCGTGTTGGAAGATGTAATTGATGTAAGTGATTAATAGTTGTGTACTTGATAGATGAGTCGTATTAATAGAAAGTAGATTAATGTAATGTCACGTAAATCGTAATGAGGACTAAGTTTGAAGCCATAATAGATGACTACGTCGCGATTGAAAGAACAATAGATTTGACTAACCGAAATGTGTAGTAATCGTAGCTGACTGCGCCGAGAATGAAGGAACAGTAGAGTTGACTGAACTGAGTATAAGACACTTGAGTTTACTACACGAGGATTAGAAGAACAGTAGATGATTGCTCTAACAGTTAGACACTTGAGTTGACTACAGGAAGATTGGAAGAAAAGTAGATGACTCGTCTCGTACAATTACGGAGGAAAGCTCGGTGTGGGTGTGCCCTTTTGTACTAAGAACGTGGATTCATTGTCCACACTTTTCGGTAGGGAAGTGAGGGCAACGATCCGCGATACCCATTGGTTATAATCAATGTTAACAAATGAAAATATGAAGAGAAAGTCTCCTGCAGATGTGGCTCATGGATGTCCTTATTCATGAGAAAAACCTGTTATTTCGCTAGACAAACACCGGCTTTCTCCGTAAGTTACAAGAGCGTGCAATAAACCTAAGGACTGTTTTAAGGACCATCCATAAACCGAAAATACTTGCAGGATTAGAGATTCCTGCGAATGAATAAGATTAAGTTCTAAACATGACTTTAAAAAGATTATGTTTGAGGCGGTTCCTTAGGATTATTGAGGACGTGACACATGTAAAGGCGGGTACCGGATTGACAAGAAAGCCAGTACGGCTTCCGGAAAGGACGCTCGACGATTGACGCGGTCAGAAGCGTACGGGCACTCACGGAGGACATGATTTCCCGGGATGGCGTGGTGCTGGCGGTATCTCTAGACATCGTCAACGCGTTCAACACTCTGCCATGGGACAGGATAGTAGCGGCTCTGGAACACTTCGAGGTTCCTAGCCACCTCGTTCGACTGATCCGCGCCTACTTCAATGACAGATGGGTATGTTACACCAGTAAGGTAGAGGAGAAAAGATGGCCCGTCGACTGCGGCGTCCCACAGGGCTCGGTGCTGGGACCGATCCTGTGGATCATCGCGTACGACGAGGTACTGCGCGGCCCGATGCCTCCCCGCACGGCCATCGTATGCTACGCGAACGACACTCTCGTCCTGGCAGGAGGTCACGGGTGGCACGAGACGTTGCGCATCGGCGAAGTCGCAACGGCATACGCGATACAGGCTGTGCTCGGAAAGGGCCTGAGGGTCTCCCTGGAGAAATCGGAAACCGTCTGATTCTACGACAAGAACAGGCGAGGGACTCCTCCGCCCGGTATGAGCATAAGCATGGCAGGCGAAACCGTCGGGGTGGGATCGCGGATGAAATACCTGGATCTCACCATCGACATCCAGTGGACATTCGAGCCGCACTTCGACTCCCTGATTCGGATGGTGACGACGGCGGCCAATGCATTGTGCGGCGTGCTGCCAAACATCGGCGAGGCAGGTGCCGCGGTGCGCCGACTATATGAGGGCGTTGTTTGGTCCCGCGTGATGTACAGGGACCCGATATGGACAAACATTTTCATGGCGAGTCGACGTAGCAACCAGCTCCTTAGAAGGTTGCACAGAGCAACTGCGATCAGAATCATTTGGGGGATACCGAACGGTGACCCACGCATCGGTGACGGTTCTGGCCGCGTCCCCACCGTTGTTGCTTCGGGCGCTCGTACTCAAGTGGAGATACATCCACATGAGAGCACTCGATCCGGGAGAGGACTCGACCGAGCAGGCGGCATCAGACGACCAGGGAGCCGCCGAGGAGGATGCGTGGGACCAGTGTCGTTCCCAGCTGATCAGCAAGGGAGGCGAACATCGAGGCGTCGTGGCCGTCCTCCCAAGTTGGGAGGCATGGAGGAGCCGATGCGGCCTCCCGCTATTCTTTAGGATGATACAGGTACTTACTGGACACGGCGTGTTCGGCGAGTTTCTAAAGAAAATCGGGTGCAAGACGACTGGCATCTGTCATCACTGCGGGGAGAGCAGGGACACAGCGCAGCACACGCTGAAGTTTTGCCCGGCGTGGAGCGACCCCGCTACACTCTGCGTCTCATCATTGGCCAGAGGCTGGACCCCCCCCCCCCGACAATCATAGAAGCAATACTGATCGAGCCGCAGAAATGCGAGGCTGTTCGCTTCTCTTGCGAACGAGTCCTGCTCGCAAAGGAATGGGCAGAGAGGAAGAGAATGAGAAACTCTCACCCTTGTAGGATGATGTTCAGGCGACTCAGGGCCGCACCACCACCACCCTCAACCGGACGTGACTAGCAAGCGGATAACACCAAGGGCAATGGTCCGCACTGGTGTCAATACACAAGGATCGACTCGATTAAGAGATCGTGCGGAATGCACCGATAGTAATTCGCAAAGAACGGGATCACGGAGCATCCCTGTCATATCGGCAGGCAGGTCATTGTGGAATTTTAGTCGGTAAGAGTCCGACATTGTTCTGCCGCTGCTCGCAGTGGTGGAGCGTCCATCAGGATTTCTCCACGTGAAAGTGAGAGAAAAAAAAGGTTTATTGAGGGTCTGAATAACAGTGCGTGGACCCCTAGCGGCCAGACAATGAGAGACGTCGCACGGACCATCTCACGTGCCGTAACAGGCATAAAACAGCTTCGACCCAGGAAGTTTTTTATGGTTATTGCTCGATCAGGAAAAAATGAGGGAAATCTGGGTTTTCCCACGTTTCCCAGTATTCCTCCCGCCAGGGACCAGTGTTGTAGTGATCATCACCGAATAGAAGTTTTCCTTAGCCACAACATCGTCACCGTACTTCACTGCCTAGTCACCTACTGATCAGTCATCACCTCTAAACTGCCTAGTCATTTACCGTACAATCAACACCTCTTCACTGGATCTACGGCATTCGTACAGTCAATATCTGAACTCGGGACTTCTTCTACAACGACAGAACAGTCAACATATCCACTCGGACTCGATCTCACCTATAGATCAGTTAGCATCTCCACACTGATTCTCTAACCTGAGAACAGTCAACGTCGCTTTATCGGGTCTTCACCCGTCAATCATTCGTCTACTCCTCTTACACCTAACATAACGGCGTAAGTATCTACTGTACAAAGTTGTTCAAAATATATTTATATTATAGCCTGTTAACCGCAGTGTTATACCAACTCAATCACCCCTATTATCCCAACAGAAATATGGGGATCGATCTGTTCGTGGCGTCGATTATTATAATCGTAACGGGAATTTACGACTGTCGTTGACGCGCCTCCCAGCGATCGCGTCTCCCCGCGACTGGTTGAACAAACAGATACTCTCACCTAAATTATTTAAAACTTTAATTAACAGTAAAACTAACGTCGTTAGAACAGTGCGCTCAGACAGAAATAATATGCCAAAAGATTTTTGTAAAGTAAAATTAAAAAAGGGTGAATATAGAATGAGAAACTGCAATGGAATACTGGCATTGAAATGGAAAGATAAACGAGACGTTATATTCTGTTTTCAAAACACGGAGCAACAGAAATGACTGAACCGGACAAAAATCGATTCAATCGTACTTTGAAGCCAAAATGTATCGTTGAGTATAATAAAGAAATGATTGGAATTGATCGACAATAAATTTTATCAAGACATTAATAATTTGAAATATGTGTTTATTTAGAAATTGTAATAAAAATGTTATTGAAATATTATTTATTATTTACTTCAAGATAATAAACCTTTCTTGTTCGCGATCAATTAGTAGTAATTATTTATGAAACATCTTGCAAGATAATATTAGTTGTATGACACATGAAAAGAACAGTGCGATTTGCACCACTTCGAACGCTCAGCCAGACCGTGAAATGGTTCCACGTCAGGCAGACCCTGCCGTTGATTACGGCACTTGCCGTTGGAATTTAAATCGTAGGGCAAAGGGTTAAAATTTTGACATCCTTTTTTCAGGAGATGAGGTCATTTGCTATCCATGGTTTCTTTGAGACTTTTGTTTTTCGTCATGAATAGAATACGCTACTATAAAAAAGTTTTGACTTTTAACATCATGATCGAAGTCAATTTTACGAGAACCTTTTTTTTTTTTACAAATCTCCATCGATTCATGGGAGTAGAGTCACGCCACGGTAGCCTACGCTTACTACTTATAAGTTCAGTACAAGATGGTGTACAAGGTGGAATATAAGTGAGGTGATAAGGACGTGAAAGGTATCGAGCAGTGACTCACAGATAAGTTTAACGAATTTTATTTTCCGTTGCAGTTGTACATGCTTACAGAGCGTCGCGGAGATGACTTGTGCGCGGTTCGGTTGCTTCGTACTGTCCTCGGGCTTTCTTTAGTTCCCCTACTTGTAGGGAGAGTTTTCTCCCGAAGTAGGGATGGGATAAACTCGAAGTTGGTGGAGTAATAAACTATTTAGGACCTAGTTGGACCATTTGCATTTTAGGAGGTCCCAGGGTTTTTCTTAATTTCGGTGTCCGTCCTCGGACATTGTTTCTGTCAGGTAGTTTCTTGTTTATTGTTTTTCTCTCGTTCTTTCGTGGCCATATGACCCACTTATGTGTTTTACCCTGGGACCCTCTTAATAGCCGTGTTCTACCACATAAGTATGCTAATATGCATACATTTTTTACTCAGTCTACTAATGTATAACTATAATACACTTTTAGAGAAGGTTACATTGAATACATCTTGATAATATTATGTTCGAATCTTTATAATATTATCATAATAGATTGTGTACACTTAAACATTATATGAATTTATTTATTTATTTCCTGATTTCCCCATCCAGCTACAGAAATCGGGATTATAATCATTTTCTGACCATTTACTTTCACTGAATCATTAGACTCACAAATTGCCAATCTTTTCAATGCATTTGTAAATTTTCATTTTAATAGAGCGCTATCTCACGCTTGAGGGCCGATTAAATTCAGAAAAAAGCGGAAGTCGTGTAACCATGACGACTGTCAACAATAGGTAAGAAAACGAAATCATGTTTTTATAGCGTCAGACAGCAAAATGTTAATATCGATGAATATATTACTTTGTGACTATTTATTTACGATTAGAATAAATAATTATCTGTGTAAACAAGGCTAAACACGGTTGCCGCAAACATCCCATTAAGAAAATATGGATAATTACGCTACCAAAATTCTAGAAAATTTGTGCCGCACACGACCGAAAGGTATAGTCGTTACGACAAACAATCGTTGATGGCACACGCTACAACGCTTCACAATAGTAAGTACTGCTGGTTTTCATATCGATTGGTATTCCTATAATATTACTGTATAATATTGTTGTGCATACATTTTCCTAAATGTCCTTATCGTCACCAGGCTTGACTATTAGTCGGTTGGCAATGGTAGGCTGATATAATTTTCGATAAACCTGTTGATATATGAAATGTTACACTTCAATTAAGTCCGACGGACAAAAGGGTCACAACGCTGACGAGGCACTGGGGCCTCCACGGATTGGCACGATGTCCCAGGGGGAGGCGTATCGTATAGATTTAGTCGGTAAGATTCCGACTGCTTTCTGGGAAGCAGCGGAGTGTCCATGAGGATTTCTTTATATAAAAAAAGAAAGGTTGGGAAGCAGGAGATGGGTATGAATCTGACATTCTGCTATGGCCGAGTGGCGGTCGGTCGGTGTCTTTGTGCATTCGTCGGTACGAAGAATTTGAGATCAGCTGGTGAGCCCATACCTGTCAAGACCACTCAGATTACCTTCTCGTTGGGGTTCCTCATCACCCAGCACTGGTTTTGACTGGTATGGGGTGCGAAAGAGTGAGTGACACTAGGACGGGTCTAGGTTAGAATTAGGTAGAGTTACAACCAGGGTAACGAAAATCGAGGACAACTAATTCTGTTAACCAACGATAAAGAAAGGGCTGGATTAGAAATCATCGAGGAAGAACTAATAGGAGGATTGACACGAGGAAGGCGGTTAGTGTGGATTAGGTGCCAAGAGATATTACGAAGATACTAGCAGAACAGCTACACAGACAGCTCGTAGATCTGCTTAATACAATCAAGAGAGACGGTGGAATTTCGTTGGCTTAGAAGGTGACGAGGGTGGTCCTAATACCGAAACCGGATAAGGATCCGTTATTCCCGTATTCCTACAGACCAAGCAGTATCCTCCCGGCATTCAGCAAGATCTGGGAACACAACGCAGGAGGTGTTCTTCTCATTTGGAACAGGTATGTGGCAAGGCAGAGGCGTTTGTTGGCTCCGTTAGAAGCTTGTTGCCGCACATAAACAGATCCGCCGGCTCCGTTAGGAAGCTGTACTATGGGGTATGGGAATCAGTAGTACTTTATACCGCACCAATACGAGCATCTGCGCTGATTTATGAGGTAAATAGAATGATACTGCAAATGCGCAACCGGCCGAAGTTGATACGCACTTCGGCAGCGTACAGAACGGTGTCACATGCGGCCCTACCTTCGTGACGGGCAATATGCCCGTACATATTAACCCTTTACACGAACGGTTGAGAACAAAAACACGTTATGCGTTTGCGTTATTCATTATAAAGACTTGCATTATTTTCATCAATATTTAGTTCATCATCATCATCACTATTACCTTGTTAAACGGAGTTCGTTTCCACTGTCTGAAGCGCTGTCTTCGTCTTCTATCTTATCAAGTTCAAATTAATATTCGTCATCTATTATTACTATCTAACTTGTTATTTTTGAAACTTTTAGGCATCGTCTATAAGTTATTATAAAAATATATAAATTATATAAAAAGCTTTCTCATTCGTCTAATAATACCATTGAATGATTGAAATTCGTTCTGACTCGACTATCATCCTGCATCGCGAGTTTACGTTAAACGGAAGATAAGATTTCTAAGGATCTGTAATTCTCTTTCATCAAAAACATAATGTTTAGTTTACTATACCCATGCGTAAATACGCATAAGAATATCGCTCGAAAAAAATAGACGTACGTCAGCCACTTCAAAATAACTGTTCGGAACTGTGAACAGATTCAGGCGGCTATTTTCTGACACTCGTCTGCAAAGGGTTAATGTAGGGCGGAAGAAAGAATCTTGCTGTACTCAACAGTCAAGATACACAGGAGGGACAGGAGAGAGAGAGACGATGTACAAGTACAATTCCTGATTGAGATCGCCCAGAACAACTCTAATCAAGAATGGGCATATTACAATCCCACTAATTGAACGAAGAGGATAATGCAAGACCCAAATATCTTTCATAAAAAAAATCATTATATTTGTCGGGTTCGCATTATGATTGGAGTTCGGAGCGTTTAATGAATCTTCACAGGAATTGAGCATCGTTGTTGTACAATCGAGGTAATGTTCATTAGCACAAGTGTGAGTATTACAGAATCGACAAGTAACCGCGGTGATTAGAAGCTAATGACAATGGTCTCAAGTTCGATAACGAATCCGCGGTCAACGGGATAGTAAAGGTACTTTTCTCCAAAGTCTAAGTCTGACTCTTGATTAAAATAAAACGTGACAATATTCACTGATCACAAAGACGTTGTTTCTTCGCTAATGAGATCGTACCGGAAATGCGTTATCCGTCGCGGTGATGCGGTGATCGGATGCGTCGAGGAAAACCTCCGCTCGCGAAGTGAGGGAAATGGACGTTGCTGTTAATTGGTTAATTTCTATGTTGGTGGTCAGAAAAGGATGCTAGCCGCCCTTGAGAGAAAGTTGGTAACGAGAAGCGTTGCCCGTGAGGGAAACAGATTTCCCACATCTTCCTGTAGCGGATGATAGATTTGGGGACTGTTAGGATAAAGACTGTTTGTTCATTTGGAGGACCTTATTTAACTAAATGTCCTGTGAAGATGCATCGACATCTGGCAATCGTCTTGCCCAAAGAATAGGGTCTGCGTGTGGCAAGCCACGTGGCAGAGCCCGTTGGAATGCGCACTGTAGAGCATTGGTACTATTATCTTTTCTTAAGGAGGGCTAAGTAATTCTATACTTCCACTAGACAAAATATCCATCCCGTGACCGCGGCTACGCTCGGCGTTTTGTCTGGCACCTTGAACTCAAGCTCATTGTCTCGGCTTTTCCTAAGAATTCTAACCGGGAGGCCCGATGTCTTTTCATCTCCGACATATACATTATATCTGATTTCACTAGCTCATGATTCATTCGTACGATTCGCAAAACTACATATACATATGTGACATGTCGGCAATATGTATGTCTGAGTACGAATCCTCGCTCAAGATATACACACAAAACCTACAGACAACAGACTTTAGCATAGATAAGAAAAAAGAAATTATACAGGACTGTCATAACACGACATCTGAGAATAAAACAATTGAGAAAGTAAAGATATTGGCTCGATGAAAAAACTTTTTTTCTAATTCTCTTTAACTCTAATTTTTTCTTCAACTCTACTTTTATCCAAAACGGATTCGATTATTGATTACTCGAGCATAACATTTATACTTTTGAATCCCCAAAACATTACTACTTATTAATCTCTATAACTTACTAATCAAAGCGCAAGCCTAGTTTCACAATTAATTTATGCATTTAAAGATGCTTTTAATATAAACACATACATTGTATTGCAATACAGACTATTGCTTTCCATTCCCAAAGTCACGGTGCTCTCGACAAAACACATGCTATTGTAAAAGAGTTCATACGAAGCTTCTTCACTGATTAATCAGAACAATGGGATACATTGTATTTTTTCTTCTACTTATAATTAGCAAGACTGAATCTGAACAATACCAGATGTTAATCTGAACATACGAATCAGGAAGAAATTACACAGTGGAACAATTATAGGAAAACGGTATCTATTAATAGCATTCGTAAGTATGTGTCCTGGAAAATTACGTAAAATTGAAACAGTACACCTTCGAAGCGATTCGAAGATTTTTAATACTGCGATTATCGGTCATCACTCCGAACATTATTCAATACTTAACTTATTTGAGACTGGTAACACAGATGTTGAATTACAGCCTTCCCTATATAGTTATCGACGATTCGGTGTCTCAGTTTGCAATCAAGAAATTCACTCCATTAGATTAATAAATTGCACACAAAGGCGTCTAAAGCACGAAATAGTCGTTGATTATAAAATCAAATAATAAATGAACATTCCACATCCATGGACATCAATTTATCCAAAAATAAATTATAATTGCAATTGAGTTTTATTGAGTACAACCTTGTCAGAATATTCCGATCTCGAATGTATTGAAACTCAGGAAAGTATTGGAAAATCTAAAATTTTGAATTTTGATAGAGCTTAAGTCAAATTAATTTTTACATACAGGCAGTTCGGCTACAGATGCAAAAATATTTAAGGAATGATGCTCAAAGCCAAAATAAGATGATAATCGAGAATAAAAGAATTGCGTTTTCGGTATTGTTTTTTAGTTATTAACAATTATATATCGGTTGAAATATTTCTGTGCGTGAGCAAACGGATGATTGCAGACCGTCTCGTAAAAGCAGCAACGACAGCGATCTTCAAACCGAATCTCGTACAAGTTGTACAGAAGAAGATTATTAAAATCGAAGAGGTAACTGATTCCGGACGACGTTCTGTAAGAAAAATTGCAGATAAAACATTAAACCTACGGAAATCTATAACAGTATATCGAAAATCGCATATCGAAAAGATTAATGCTTCCTGTAACCCTTTGACTTCATTAATACCTAATAAATAAAAGCACACACTAACAATATTCATACAAAGTTCACATACGTACTCTGATTGTCCCGTTGATGGATGCCCACAGAAAGATCGTAACAAAAAAGGTAATAGTTTTATGTTACAATAAATGTTCAATATGATTTCTGTTTTCTTGCAAACTAGATATTATGTACACAATATACACAAAATACAATATACACAATATACACACACAATACATCCAAATCACTCGCGTAGGCATTAAATAGAAAAAGATAAAAGAGAATATAAAAATAAAGAAAATAAAACAATCAAAAATATAAAAGTTCAAAAAAATAAAAAAATAAAAGAGTATAAAAGAAATTTACAGAAATAACATAACCAATGAAAATATAAGAATGCTACATCCTCTCCGATTTCGATGATTTTTTCATATGTTGTAAAGCTCAATATTTTGAACAAATATTTTCTGTACATGTAACTGTCTGTTAGTCCTGGTTAACGAAATATTTGCAGAAGTTATCGATATCCAAATAGTAAATTTTGCTTCTAATTTTGTATCCGTGGCAGCGTATGCGTCTATATTAGTTGCCGAGGTCGAATAAAATATTTTCGTCAAAACCTAATACCTGTTTTCTGTTTATGTATACAAATAAAGATGTTTGTTTTGTGTGCATAACTGCTTATCTGAGACTGTATGAAATGTCTGTTATAATTTAATTAAAGATGGATATTGTCAATAAATTCAGTTCTTAGTTTGGATTAGTGCTTTCAATCCGTCTGGCTCACGGCAACACTTGCGTGAAATAATAACATTCTTCTATTTCGTAAGATAATATCAGTTATTTATTTGCTTACTATTTTTATAATTAATTTGTTATTATTTACACAAGCATTATCGACCGTCTCGCGACGGTTGGTTTAAGAGAAAACTAACCCAAACTCAAAATTAATAAATTGATGATATTCATATGTAATTAAGTCATAACAGAGATTTCTTATAGTCTGGCATACGCAGTCATGTACGTTTAAAACTCGGCTAACCATCATTTATATATACTATAAACAAAAGATAGGCGGTTGACGATTATTAACGTATACGCTATTAACGCTCAATTATAGGCAGAATTCACTGCAGTAGTATCGATAAGTTTTGCAAATATTTCGAAAACTGTGACCCACAGTTACATATACGGGAAAAAGATGTTCAAAATGTTGATTTCTACAACATATCCTAAAATCATCGAAATCGAAGAGACGTAGCTTTTCTACAGTTTCACCTTTAAACTTATACTAAAAGTACAATTAACTCTATATATACAATTGTATATAGCCAATTAACTTTATGTTTATAGGGTTCTTCTAACGCTTTTCTTTGGCTGTCGAAATGATTCTGTCCTTGTAGAACTGTTCCACTCTCTTATCAAATTCAATGAAAGGTAATGGTGCAGAGTGTATTTACAAAGAAAAATTTAGAATATTTTCCCCAATGTTTTTGTTTTCCTTATATAGCCGAAATTAATTAAAAACAGTCACAATACCTAAACAGTCCTTTTTGAAAGCAAGGGTATGCCTATTCAGAAAACAAACACTTCGTTCACTAGATGTATTCAAAAAATATTCAAAACTGTATCGTACACTCTTTAAACTCTATATAGTCAGAAATTTGTTCACAGTTCAATTTATTACATAATTATTTCTCGCCCGATGATGAATGAAAAAATAATCGTGGCCGGGGTCAATCTAGCAGAAGAGGCACACGTGGCTGGGGTACTTAGTTACCACGATGTTCTGCCTCGGGAAGGTCTGAGATAAAGTTTGCCTCTTTTTCAACAGGGAGGGATGCTCTAGAAGGGCGATACTGTAAATGGGATACGAAAAACATAATTATTTCTCTCTCTTTCTTTCTCTGTCTACCTGTCTCTTTGTTTCTTCCTCTCCCTATCTTTCTCTCTTCCTCTCTCTCTTTTTCTTACTTCCTCTCTCTCTCTTCTCTTTTTCTCCTTATTTTTTTTTATTTTCTATTTGTTTAAATTTTACAATTGGTCCATAAGGACATTTGGTAAAATATTATAGCTTAAAGAATAAAAATATAGCATGTGGATGGTTACCCCCAGCGGGGTTCCATCTTCCAGGTTGTTTATTGTATCTTTATTGTGAGGTCTGCGGGATGCTTCTTCTTCAGTCTTCTTTCTATTATGGTTTTATTTATTTCAGCAACCAGCTGGTTTGGCTGTGTTGCAAGTCTTTTTTTATACTTTTTTGCGTATCTAGCGATTACCTATTTGACTGTTGGAATTTTTAGATCTTTTCGTAGGTCTTCATTTCTGACGTACCATGGAGCGTTAACTATAGTCCTTAAAATTTTTGCTTGCTCTGTCTCTATTTTATTTATGTGACTCATTACTGCCGTCCCCCATAGTGGGACTCCGTATGTCCAGATTGGTTTGATTATTGTTTTGTATACATTTAGTTCATTCGTTATGCTTAATTTAGATTTTCTATTGATTAACCAGTACATCTTTTTCCTTATTTCACGTATTCTGCTTATTATTGATTTTATGTGATGCTTCCATGTAATATGTGTGTCTAAATGTATTCCTAGATATTTGACTTGATTTGCTTGACTATGTAGGTGATGCTTGATGTCATTTTTTATTATTACTGCAGTTCCTCCATGTGCTTTACCTGAGGGGTGTTTGGTCTCGCAGATGGTGTAGTACGGAATTTTCATGTAACTTTTTAGAGTGAAATGTGTTTCCGAGACAAGTAGTATATCAATATTATTTTTATACAAAAATGTTTTAATTTCGTGGACTCGCTGTTGCAAGCCATTGGAGTTCCAGGCTGCTATTTTCAACTTGTCCATCCCTATTTTTTACTTAGCAAGTTTGTGAGTAGTTGTAACATGACTGTTGTTTGTTGTACTTGTTGTCTTAGTACTGTGTTTAGCTCACTTACCATTTTTCCTGACATCTCTGTACCTTTAATGGATTGTTTGAACATTTCTTTGATTTCTGTAACGTCTTCGATGTTGTTGCTTTGTTTCTGATTTTTTGTGTGTGTTGCTTGGCTAATGTTTTGGGTTACTTGCGCATAGCTTCGGTTACCTTGGGGATCTATGTTTCTGTTTGTAGCGTTTGCTTCGTATTGTGCTTTCAATGTTGTTTCATTATCCGTTATACTTTGTTGTGGTTGGTAGTTATTGTATGATCTATTGCGAAGTGGAGGAAACAGTTTACGTTGTATTTGTTTCCTTATTTCACATCCTTTGTAGCTGGCTGGGTGGTTTCCGTTACAATTATAGCATCTAATTTCTTCTATTTTTCCTGTGTATGGGCAGTGTATTGTTAGGCGATTTTTTGTACATGCAACACATGCCGGGCTTCTATTACAATAATTTTTTGTGTGACCGTATTGTTGGCACCGCATGCATTGTATTATATCTTTTTTGTAGCGTGGTGGTTCCACTGTTACAATTGTATTTAGTATTTTTTTAATTTCATAAATTTCCTTGTCATTGGTTCTGGGTTCAAGTTCTATTAGGAATAATGGTAATGGTTGCTTCGTATCGTATCTTGTCATATTGTTTATTGTTCTTGTTTGATGGCCAATTTTTCCTAGTTCTTCACTTAATTTTTTTGTGTTTGTTTTTAGATGTAATCCTCTTATAACTATTTTATAGCTCCTTTCCGTTTTGAGTTGGTACGTGTGGTACATAACATTTTTTTCCTTTAGTTCTTTTATCACTTTCCTATAAACTCCTGGAGTGTTTGTTTGAATTTTTACTTGTTCTAATTTTGTTTGTTTTATTGTGTAGTTATCCTTTCCGACTATATTGTTTGGTAGATCAATAAGCAGGTCTATTATTTGGGCCACAACAAATATTGGTGGTGGTTTTGATATGTAAGTTGATTTAGTAGTGGTTTTGCTGAAGGAGTTTCTTAAAGGTAATTCTTGTAGCCATCGCTGCTTTTCTGTATCTGGGTTTCCTGCAGCACTTGTGCCTGGAATTATTTTTCGATTTTTACTAGTCTTTGCCAGCTTCCAGTTTCCGTCCTGGTAACTTCATTCGTTATCGTGTCTGCACTCCTCCTGTCTCCACTGCTGTTCCATTTCTTCTGTTTTCATATCGTTTTGGTTGTTACTATTTTGCTGTTGTTGCTTTAAGCCTGGTAAATCTAACGACCCATTTATATAATATTTTTCTCCTTCGGTTGCAATCTCAATTGTTGGTATCTGCTACTGTATTGTTTGACACTATCACTATTCGTAACACTTCTCTGAATCACTTGACTGAAGCACACGTTTGCTTACACACGTCTGTTCACCTCGGTTACCCGAGCAGGAATGTCTATAAAATATAACTCATTAATTGTGTCCAATACGACTATTATATTTGTTACGTTCGATGACTCTTTGCGTAGTCCGGAATCCATCCCGCGGTCGTTTTCCAATTTTTTCCGGGACTTCCACCTACAAGCGACCGATGGTGGGGCGACCAACACATTAATAGAGTTTTCCTCTGCGGCAGCATCGTCATCGAAATTCACTGGTTCAATGACTACAAATCAATCAACATCTCGACGCTGGGTTATCATATACAGATCAGTCAACATCTCGGCACTGGTCTATATCTATTTTAGATCATTCATCTATCTAACTTATACATACGCACTGAGCGTAAGCATCTTGTCTATAAATTGTTGAAATAAAGAGTAAATTATAAGCTGTCACATCAACGTTATAATCAATTTAACCACCTCTATTATCCTGAACGAAACAGGGGGTCGATCAGTTTCGTCACGTCGATTGTATAATTGTAACGGGAATTTACGACTCCCATTGGCGCGCTCCCTCGTGATCGCGTCTCCCCGCGACTGGAACAAAATACATGGTCCTTCGAGCTGGATCACGTGCCAGTGAAAATTTCACTTACCAGTGACTATACACCACGTATACACACGTACACACTATACGCCACGTGAACACATCAAACCCAGCAGCGGAAGTCAGTGGCGTCAGGAGCGTCATCTTCGAAGAGGTATAGCTCGTTGGTCGATGAAAGCAACCAGGAAATTTCCCTCCGTAACTGGACAATTAACAAATTGAAGGTTCCAATAACTTCAATACCAACTACGTCACAAATTATGCAGACCACGGCAAATGTCAATAGCATGCGAAGAAAACGCGATAAGCTGTACGAAAGCACCTTAAAGGTTATAAGAGAAGGCATCGATAAATACGAACAGTCCAACATACAAGAGATTTGGTATTTGAAATCATAAGAAGCCCAGCTTGAGGACGGGTGGAAACGATTTCAACTCGTCCAAAACGAGTTAGATGAGCTCGATGAAGATGACATGGCGCAGAAAAAGCATCGAGAAGAAGCATTAAAAAATTACCTTTCTCTGGACATTCGAATAAAAATTTTCATGGAGTGAAATCGATCATCAACCCAGTCGATATCGACAAAATGCAAGTCAGACATTGGTTCCGAACCGATATCCACCAAGTTGCCAGAGATTCACTTGCCTATGTTTGACGGCATCATCGAAGAATGGAAATCGTTTTACGATACATTTATATCCACAATTAACCGTAATGAGAAATTGACATCGGCCCGAAAATACCATTATCTTTGATCATCCGTGAGTGGAAAATCCGCGCGAAGCATCCAGTCGTTGGACGTCACAGAGTCCAACTATTCCATCGCAATTAACGTTCTAAAAGAAAAATTGGACTGTCACCGTCGAGTATGCATGCGTCATTGGCATTTGACACGTGACTATCCCAGAATAACAAAGGAAACACCAGACGCCATAGATGACTTTCTTGAGACAGTCAAGGTGAATCTCAGAGCGCTAGAGAAATTAGGTGAGCCTGTCACATTGAATGTTATTCTGATCGATTTGTTCACATCGAAGTCACTCTCGTCCACCATTAGCAAGTGGCATCGCACATTGCCTGATAAAAAAATGCCCTCATATACCCATTAATAGATTTTCTTAATACAAGGGCAAACGGCGATTAAATCAGCGCTGTAACAAATGAGACAAAAGGGGCGTCCTACCAACGTCTCCGTCAACGACAAAACTTGCCGCGAGGGCAAACATTCACAACAATGAATAGGACGTTGGTGTCACGTCCCGCGACCCGCGCGTCCCGTGGCGCGAAAGCGTTATCGATAAATTTCGTCAAATCAAAACAGTTGAAACGTCGATTCGAAATCGTGTTTTTTTTTTATTTAATATTTTTCATTCACAATTTGTCCAATTTGGACATTTGATAGAATTTTTTAGCTGTATAATTATCATGTGGGTGGCTACCCCCAGCGGAGTACCAACTTCCTGTATGCTAGGTTATATCCTTTATGAGATCTGTTGGGTGTTTCCTCTTTGATCTTCTTTCTATGTTTGATGTCTTTATTGTTTCCACTGCCAGCCGGTTCGGGTGCGTTGCTATTCTTTCTCTGTACCTTCTTGCACATCTGTTAATCTCCTCCTTGACCGTTGGTATTCCCAGATCTTTCCGGATGTCCTCGTTTCTA
>CM026121.1:8315525-8326025 GCA_014825825.1 Bombus turneri | reverse complement strand
AACTTCGTTATTAATATTATGAAAAGAACTACGTAGGGCAAGGTTATGCTATTTGGCAAATAATGTTTTTTCTGGAAGACATTATTTTAAACATGATTTTAAGATCATCATCATTTATTTGTGCAACAATATATTTGTTCAATACATTCATCGATCCATCTCTATATTCCCAATAAACATTTAATTTAACAATTACTTTAACTCTAATTTGCAAAATTGAAAGTACAAAGTTCAAAAAAAACATAAATACAAGAATACCATTGCGCGTCTTTCCTTGTCTTCCATATATAGTAGAATCTTGATTATCGGAACTAATAATGATAAATGTATATGAATTATAGATCAATAGCTTTTTCCGTACTTCAAACTACATGGTACAAGGAAACAATTGAACACTACATAAAATCGTACGCGTTCCACAATTTCTTATCGCTAAATCATATTATATTTCTTAATATATTTTTTAATATACACGTTTTAATAGAAGTAATTCCATCGAGTTACTTTTATTTTCTGTTTCAAACCATGTTAGCCCTATTTTGAGAGCTACGAATGAGAAGGTCCAGCTTGATCGTCGGTAATATCTGTAATCACTCGACGCAGAGTATTGTTTTTAAATTCTTGAAGAACTTCATCAGCACATACCTTCATGACTATATCAGGTTCGTCATCAATACGAAACCAGTTTAACACATCGGTTCTCTCGCACAGGTCGCATCCAGGTAAACTTTCCAGCAATTCAAGTGTTTCACATACGTCAGCATCCAACGAATCTATATTTTTCATACTCCGCACGATTCTAGGCCTCAAAAGGCTGTCCCACGAGTATATCAATATTGCATCGTCGACTTTTGCCCATGCATCATGTACAATACGGCAGCAATCCCACATGCTTAAATGTTTATGGAGGTATATCACTTCGTCCTCCGTATTCCAGGTAGGTAATGGTGTTATTGTTTCCAACAATTCTTTTCGGTATTTTCGCTTAAAACATGTGATTATTTCACTATTCATTGGTTGTATGAATGCTGATACAGGAAGTGGAAGACGCATAACTGTAACAAATGGATCTACATCATTAAGATCAGCGAGATCGTGAAGCGACTTAGCATTATCTAATAACAACAAAGATTTCTCCCTGCGCCCGTTTTCTCTTTCTTGTCTTTTTTTAACTAATTCTATGAAATTTTCTTTGTACCATCGTGTGAAAATAGTACTGTCCATACAAGGATTGGTCTTTGATCTGTAGATAGTTGAGAAGGCTTTTGTATTGAAATTGTATAAACTATGAGATTCCGGAACGTTGCCGATTATTAGTATCGGCAACTTGTGACATCCGGTAGCATTTGCACAAAAAAGTACTGTAACGTAATCTTCGCACATTTTTAGGTTTCCTGTCAATTTCGCACTGCTCAAAATCGAAGTTCCTTCTGGTACTGCCTTCCACATCATTTCTATGTAAAAGACACTGTAAACGTTCTTGAATGTGAACCCGCGTTCTTGCAGTAATCTGTTAAAATGAACTGGAAACGCTTTCGCTTGAGCGAATTCAGATGCAATTGGAAGATGTGCCCCGTAATCCACTCTAGTAATACGGTAACGTTCTTTAAAGCCTTGCAACCAAGTACAACTGGCTTTAAAACCAGGATGTCCGTTTAATTTTTCATTAATTTCTAGAGCTTTTCTCCGTATGTGTGATCCTGCAATATCTAGGTTTCTTTCCTTACATCGGTAGTACCAGTGGATCACTACTGTATCTACATCCGCCGTACGTCTCGATATTAAATGTTTTGTGGAACGGCTAAAAGCCAATGTGCTGGTCATGAATTGTTTTTTAATCTTTTCTCTCTCTGCATATATCTTGTTGAGGGTGCGTTGTACAATATTGTACTCTTCTATTATCTCTCGTCGAGATTTACCTCCTTCTATCATGATAAGGACTTCGTATTTTTCGGCGATTGTCAAATGTACCGGTTTTCGTCTTGACGCCATTATTGTTTGAAACGTTTCGAATGTAAATACCGTACTGAAATGTTGAGACGAAATTTTATTTCGACAGTTGTTGTCATCCACAATTTTGACAGAGGGAAATAAATACTATGTGTATTAAACACGTATATAGGTATATACGTATATACGTATATGAAACACGCTATAGAGAATTATACAATATTCTGATGATAGAACGTTCGGATAATGTATGTAAGCAATGTATAATCGAGGTTATGCTGTATATCAAAAGAACAAATAGTATTCGACCGACAGTTGACATTAAGCAGGCAGCACGAAAACAAGAATTTAGTATGAGGTTATTATGAGATCAAGAAAAATTTTAATGCAAACAGTTTATAAATAAATGGTTTTCAGTAACTGAATATATACTTCTGTCTATCCTATAAACGGTAAACTTTTTAAGAAGACTAAAAATTCTTGGATTCTACGAATATTCCAAACGTTCTGTTTATGGATTTATTCTTGGAATATTTTTACGTAATTTTGAAAAGGAAAAAGTAATAATTTTAACTACGAAGATAAACGACCTAAAAATGAATTGTAATGTTGTCATCGTGCTTTGTTGTTAATTTCGAGTAATTTGAAAATAGTATGTTGTTCCGTATAAAATTCAACATGGATTATTTCTAGGAAATTTGAACTCGTCGAAACAAAGAATTTCATACTTCTCACATAAAATGTTTAGTACCAGTGTTAGTTTGGTTCATTTTAGACGTTTTTATCCATCTTCTCCTAGCGAATAATTACTTTTTTGTAATTTAAACATATAATTTAATCACTGATCTAACGATGTTCATTATTAAAGTATTTATGATAGTATTAAAGACTCGTTTACATAAAACTTTTGTACATTGATCTCTCTAACTGCATTTATCGTCCATTTAAGGAACGTGTGAGTGGCATAACTTAATAATTAATCGCTGTAATGACGTATAGATTGTTTTATATGCTTAAATGTATCGGTGACTATGAAAGTAGCCTAAATCACATATTTTTTATTTCGAGGTAGTTAAAGCTTCGACGCATGAACTGTATTATGTTTAATGAAAGGGTTCGGTTACTGTTACTTTGCAAATATGGTTTCAAATTATTGTGATGTAAATAGACGCGACGCAAAATAAATGATAAGCTCCTTTTTTTGAGATCATCGACACAAATATGTATGTACTTATTTGTTCGTCAACATTATCTTATATCGTTAACGTATGATCAAATTTGATTGTATATTCGTTATAAAAATCTGTATTAACTGTATTTATGGAATTAATTGTTTTATACTTTACATACGTTTTGGTCAAAACTTTAACTTCATGTATTTTAGAGGCGGACAAAGGAAAATAAGCGGGAAGTTTGTTATATACCTACCAAATTTTGTATATCCGACTTAACTAAGAAATTAAAAATGCATTTTGTTACAATATTATTTATATTTACATAACAGTATAATTACTAATAATATATTTCTCTACGCTTATTATATGCTTAAGGTTTAAGGTTTAAGGTGACTATCCAGATCGTACACTAATTTTTTTCCTAAATATATGTTTCCATAAAATATCTTGCAACTGCTTTGTATATTTTCAGATTGGGTTCAAATTTTGCCAATATAGTTTGGCAGTGAAATACTCATTATAGTGCCAGCGAAATATCAAAGTATTAAAATATGTACAATCTACAGATAAAAATTTTTTATAATAAGAATACGAATACGTCTGCGAGTCACTGTATATGTACAGCGAGTGCGACAAATGGACAAATACTTATGTGGTCAACTGTATATATAAGCAGTACTAAGTACACAGAAATGAAAATTAATCACTTAAAAAATTCATTATATAACAATAATATTTTCTGAAGATAGAAATATGTTTATACTATCATTATGTAATATTGATGTTAAAATTGTTCTCTCCTAGGATTTCTTTTTTATCCAACAACATATTGTAATCTATTTGGTATATATTATTATACATTTTTCATTGAAAAAGGAATTCGTTGTTTTCTGTTCCCCTTTTAAAAATTCCTTGAAATATTATTTTAATGATTACGATATTGGCGCATCTATTTTCCAAGTTCCTATCATACGTGTTCATTTATGTGATTGTGAAAGAGTAGCTATTGTTTGGTAAGTATACGTGTAGACGTCATCGACGCATTGTACGTTACCTTGTACATTTCATTATGATCTTCTTGGGAATAAAATGCGTTTCGAAATCCTAATATATTAGTATCCTTTTTGTAAAAATTGTTCTTCAAAATACAGTAAAACGTTTATAGAAAGGTAACACGTACTAATTGAAGGACAAGAGTATGGATAAGAATTTTCAAATTTCCGGATAACAGAATAGATACTTTACTGATGTTCATCCTTAAATTTGTATTTCGAGAAAGAATATGGAATGCAACTAACGATACTAAATATTTGACTAAAGATTTATTGGTCTCGAATCCTGTTAGATACTTAATCGCGTAACTTTCTTCGCAAATTTAATTTGATAAAGTTACATTTCTTTTGTATCTCGTATCATCTGAACCCCATACGTAAAGCCTAAAATGCTTCAAAATGTTAAGGAATGTCATCATTACCGTTGTATTCATGTTACAATTCATTATTCTAAGCACACGTAACACTGGTACCATAGTCAATTATTGAAGAAGTTTCATCACAAATGTGTTAAATTATCCCATCGTGTCGACGTTATCACAATCACTGAATCCTGGTGTTGCACTCAATGCAGAAAGACCTTCTTTCATATCCTTCGTAATATTATCTTTCACTTCTTCCTTATGGCGTTTACAATGTAATTGACTAACCTATTTCGTGTTCTTTTTAGCATCGAACATTTAACACGTGCCCAAGTGTACGTCACCGTATAACAGCAATCTCTCAAAAATTGCTTGCAAAGCAAGGGTATCACCCTTTCGCCGGATTATCGTTGGTTGTCAATAATTTGTTCTACAGAAGACCGAACTGCTTACACGCGAAGCGTGTTCGGATAATCGTGATTACTTTGCATAAGCTAACATTGTTAAGCGTCAAAAGCAACATGTTCGCAGCCGTTAATCCGAACATCTCGTTTGCCATTAAATGGGAAAGAGTTCTTGTACAATTTGCAGAAAATCTCCATGTGCCATTGTATCTTCCTGCTGAAACTGAAGCTTACCGTGTCCCTCGGCATCAGGAAATTCTAACAATATACATGTACCTCACAGTCACGTTCTTTTCTTACTGACTGTCGAAGTCCGATTATTTTCCTCAAAGTAAGGTCCGAAATACTAGTACCTCACTTAACAAGCACCATACCATACCTAATACAACAGCACAATAAATTAAAATCATAATCAAAGAGACAAAAACCAATAAAGTATGAGAAATCGACCTAATCAATGGTAAAATCGTGAAAAACCTCTCCCAAAAGCAATACGTTTAATCACAATAATATTCTATGAAATTTTAAGAATCCAATACTTTCGAAATCCATGGAAGCTAGCACATATCATAATGTTGCCTAAGCTCAGGCAAAGACCCACACCAAACTAGATTTACAGACCAATATCACTACTTCCTGTGTTTTTCAAAATACTAATGAAAATAATTTACGATCGCTTAAACCCAACAATAGAGAAAGAAAGATTAATACCAGATCACAAATTTGGATTCAGAAACAAACACTTTACGATAGAGCAAATTCACAGGCTTGTCAAGGAAATTTTACTAGCAATAGGAAAAGGACAATTCTGTGCAGCCTAATTCATGCACACGGAGAAAGCCTCTGACAAAGGGAACCATGAAAGCCTCTTATAAACAATCAAACAACATTTCCCGGAACAAATCCCCCATTTACTCAAATCATACCTAAGCAATAGAACCTATGTAGTTAGAATAAAGGATGTATATTCGGAAGTAAAAGACATCAAGGCAGGGGTCGCAAGGAAGCGCCTCAGGACCAATATTATACACATTATACACGGCCGACATACCAACTACCAACAGCAAAATACTGACATTCGCAGACGACAGGACTGTACTAGTCAGGCGCACTAATCCAGAAACAGCAATCACATTATTACAAGAGCATATCACAAAAATAGAAAAATGGTTACATGATGAACAGATAAAAACAAATCTCAGTAAATGCAATCATATTACATTTTACTACGCAAATGGAAACCATCAAATATCAAATTGAATGGCACTCACATAACACAAACAAGGAAAAATAAATACCTAACACTCCACTTAGGCACACAACTTACATGGAAGCAACATACGAAATCAATTATAGACAAAATACGGATAAAAAGAAGACAGATGTACTGGCTAACTAGTCAAAACTCCAAACTCAGCATGGAAAATAAACTAAAAATCTATAAAACGATAATAAAGCCAATTTGGACGTACGGAATATCACTATGGGGGACAGCAGCAATGAGTCACATAAATAAATTAGGGTCGCTACAATCAAAGATAATCAGAATAGTAGTCAACGCCCCATGAGATATCACAAACAAGGATATACGCAAAGACTTAAAAATATCAACGGTCAAAGATGAAATTGACAGGTACGCAAAAAAAAAAAAAAAGAAAAAGAAAAAGAAATACAAGGCAAGAACGGCAACGCGTTCTAACCAGCTGGCTGCTGAAGAGAGCGAAACTCTCATAAAAAGAAGTCTAAAAAGAAAGCACCACACTGACCTGGCTAAAAAATAAAATAGACAAAGTCGAAAGTGGTATCCCGTTGGAGGTAACCATCCACATGTTATTTAGCAATTAAGTTAGAAAAATTTACCGAATATGCAGCTGGACGAATTGTAAAGTACAAATTACATAAGTAAAAAAACAACTGATAAATATCCGCTGATACACAGAATGGGTAACTTCAATCGGAAGAACTGAATCTTCGTTATTAATGATTGTATGAAAAAAACTACGCAGGACAATGTTATGTTATTCGGACGAGCACACGCAGTGGTAGATAATATTCTTTCTGAAAGACATTTCTTAAATAAGATTTTAAGGTCATCATCATTTTCTTTTTTTTGTGCGACCATACATTTCTTTAGTACATTAATCAAGCTATTTTGATGTTCCCTATAATGATTTACTTTAACAGTTACTTAACTATAATTTGTCAAATTGAAGGTATAAAATTCAGAGGACGCAAATACAAGGATAACATTTCGCATCAATACTTGTCTTCCATATACAGTAGAATCTTGATTATCGGAACTAATAATGAGAATTCGGAATAATGAAAATCGGAACGAAGAATTTGAATAATAGAACAACAGCTTTATCTGTAATGAAGTGTCATATATTTCAAACCAAATGGTATAGGCAAACAATTGAAGGCCTCATAAAATCGTACGCGTTCCAAAATTTCTTATCGCTAACTCGTATTATATTTCTTAATATATTTTTTAATGTTCACATCTTAATAGGAGCAATTCCTCCAAGTTACTTTCATTTTGCGCTGCAAACCACGTTAACTCTTTTTTGAGAGCTACGAATGAGAAGGCCCAGCTTGATCTTCGACACTCTTTATGTTCGCTTGTGGCGGAGTATTGTTTTCAAAATCTTGAAGCACTTCGTCCTTACATACTTTTATGATTATATCATGTATGTTATCAATTCTAAGCCAGTGTAACACACCGGCAGTATCGCACAGTTCGCATCCAGGTAAGCGACGCAGCAAATTAACTGTTTCATATACTTCATTTACCATTTCTTTTGAGTATTTCGCAGTCCACGTGCTTTCATGGTTCAAAAAGCTGTTCCACTTTTTCAGTATTGCATTGTCGATGTATGACCAGGCATTATGTACAACGCGGCAGCTATCCCATTTGTTTAATATCTTATGCACGCGTATCACATCTTCCGCACTATTGCAGAGAAGTGATGAATTCAATGTTCGCACCAATTCTTTTCGGTACATACGCATGAAACGTGGAATTATTCCACAATTCATTGGTTGAATGAGTGTTAATACGTCAAGTGGAAAACTCATGACTGTAACGAATTCATCTGTATTATTTAGATAATGGAGATCGTGAAACGACCTGGAATTATCTAGTAAGAACAAAGTTTTCTCCCTGCGCCTGTTCTTCCGTTGTCTTTCTTGAACTGGTTCTAAGAAATACTTCTCTAATCACTCATTAAAAATGTTACTGTCCATCCAAGCATCGATGTTTGTTCTGTAGATAGTTGAGAAGGTATCTGTATTCAAATTGCCTGAACGTTGAGTTGCCGCAATGTTGCCGATTATTAGTACCGGCAACTTGTGACATCCGGTAGCATTTGCACAAAAAAGTGCAGTTATGTGATCTTCGTACATTTGTAGGCTTCCTGTCGATTTCGCATGGCGAAAAATCAAAGTTATTTTGGTATTGCTTTCCGCATCGTTGCTGATTAAACGACATTGTAAACGTTCTCCAATGAGAATCCCTCGTCTTGCAGAAGTTTGTTAAAATAAGCTTTGAAGTTATCTGCTGTAGCCTTAAATGGAGATGAAAAATATCCCATCATATCCGCATCAGTAATACGGTGACGTTCTCTGAAGTATGCCAACCAAGAGCTACTGGCTTTAAAATGAGGATGTATGTTTAATTTTTTATTAAGTTCCAGAGCTTTCTTTCTGTATCTCTGCTCCTGTTACTATCATATTTTTTGCCATACCTCGTATGTACCAGTGGTAAAGAACTCTTTCTAAATTCGTTATATGTCGCCATGATCTACATCTTTTGGGACGGCTAATAACCACTGTGTCGGTCTCCAATTGTTTTTTAAATTCTTCGAAGCGTGCATATAATCTAGTCAAGGTGGATTGTGAAATACCGTACTTTTGTACTATGATTCTTCGCTTCACACCTCTTTCTTTCAACATAAGAACTTCGTATCTTTGCTCAGATGACAACATTACCAATTTTCGTTTTGGCGCCATTATTGTTTGGAACGTTTCGAATGTAAATATCGAACGGAAATATTGCCACGAGATTTTATTTCGACCGTTATCAACGTTGACAATTTTGATTAAGAGAAACAAATACTATATGGATTATATACGTATATAGGTTATACACGTTATACAGGTATATGAGATACACTATAGAGAATTACACAATATTCTGATGATAGAACGTTCGAATGTACGCAATGTATAATCGAGGTTATGCTGTATATCAAAAGAACAAATAGTATTCGACCGACAGTTGACATTAAGCAGACAGCACGAAAATAAGAATTTAGAATGAGATTATTATGAGAATAAGAACAATTTTAATGCAAACAGTTTATAAATCAATCGTTTTCTGTGACTGAATTTATACATCTGTCCTTCCTATAAACGGTAAACTTTTTAAGAAGACTAAAAATTCATGGATTCTACGAATATTCCAAACGTTCTGTTCATGAATCTATTCTTGGAATATTTTTACGTAATTTTGAAAAGGAAAAAATAGTAATTTCATCTACGAAGATAAACGACTTAAAAATGAATTGTAATTTTGTCATCGTGCTTTATTGTTTAATATCGAGCAGTTTGAAAACAGAGTGTTTTTCCGTAGAAAATGCAACATAGAATATATCTATGAAATATGAATTCGTCGAACAAAGAGTTTCATACTTTCCACATAAAATAATTACTCCTAGTGTTAGTTTGACTCATTTTAGACGTTTTGGTCCATCTTCTTCTTGTAGTGAATAATTCCATCCTTGTAATTTAAACGTGCGTAGGTTAAATGTATAGGGTCTACATACAGGTACTAGCCAGCTTTTGTCCTCATAAATGGTAAATATATGGGAGAAATGAAAGGATACACAGTTTTACCATTTTTTTATAACCAACATGATAACGTACATTATCGACCAGGAGCACTAGTACTAGAATATAAATTTCTCGCTCCTAGAATGTTTTTCAACAAATATTACGTATTGGCGTTGTAATACAATTATAATCTGAGGTGTATGTTAATATTTTAATTTGCAGTCTTGAAAGTCACTTTCCCACTTCCTAAGTTCAAATCCGTTTATTTCAAACTTAAAGACGTTGTGTAGGAAATTGTTCTCTGCTTTGTAATTACAAGAATGGAACTTATTCACTTGAAAATATACATATTTATCAGTCGAAGAAGCATTAAGATTAGGGTTAGGGGCGTGTAACGAATGTTCTCGGTAATTAGCCATCGAGGTTACGCAATAGAGAAAATATCTACTTGTACCGATATGATCATTACAGAATCTGACAAGCAGCCGCGCCAACTAGATACTCGAGATGCTAATGACAATGATCTTAGGTTCGATAACTAATCCGCGGCCAACAGGACAATTACACCTCTTCAAAAGTCCAAATCAAACTCCGTACTCAAACGTGAAATATCCACCGATCGCAAAGACGTCGTCCCACTCGCGGACGAGATCATACAAGAATGTGTCTCCCCGTCATCGTGATGCTGCAGAGGTCAACTATGACGGGGTGTGTCTCAGGGCAC
>CM026121.1:8300858-8315315 GCA_014825825.1 Bombus turneri | reverse complement strand
CGTAGCGGGTGATAGATTTGGGGACTGTTAGGATAAAGACTGTTTGTTCGTTTGGAGGACCTTAGTTAACTAAATGTCCTGTGAAGATGCATCGACATCTGGCAATCGTCTTGCCCGAAGAATAGGGTCTGCGTGTGGCAAGCCACGTGGCAGAGCCCGTTGGAATGCGCACTGTAGAGCATTGGTACTATTATCTTTTTCTTAAGGAGGGCCAAGTAATTCTATACTTCCACTAGACAAAATATCCATCCCGTGACCGCGGCTACGCTCGGCGTTTTGTCTGGCGCCTCGAATTCAAGCTCATTGTCTCGGCTTTTCCTAAGAATTCTAACCGGGAGGCCCGATGTCTTTTCATCTCCGACATATATAATACAAAAATTTATTGTGGACAAGGAAAAAAACTGCAGGACGCTGTAATAACGATTCTTATACTATATTTCGAATATTGGTACCATCTTTATATGGCTAACTATTATAATACTTTGAATATTGCTGAATTCTTATTACAAAATAAAATACGAATATGTGACACAGTACGCGACAATTGACAAAATGTTTGAAAATAAAGTCGTTGAATCTAAAAAAATAATTTTTGTAATAATAAAAAAATGAAATATAAAGATTTTCTTCTTGCTGTGATGAAATTACGGACGACGGAAGAAAAATCAACGGATACAGTTATAGGTATAGAACAAAGTATTTCAAATATAACAAATCATCTACGCATTGATCCAACATGTAGACTCTCTGGTAATATGAAACAGCATATACTTGAACCAATAACGAGTGAAGGCAAGAAGTTCCCAACTAAACAATGCAAATTCTGTTTGTCCAACGAAAAAAGGAGCGAAACAAGATACTGTTGCAAATCGTACCGAACACCATTGCACACTCTATTATATTATATATCACACACTAAAACATTATTCAAGTTTGTGAAATAAATAATAGTTAAAATGTAAAAAATCTTATATAATAAATAGATGTATAAAATATATAGTAATATTTAAGAATATTTTATGTGAATATCATACCGAATGGAAATTAAAAATGTATATATATGCATCCTATTGCTTGCCAAGCATGCTTCTGGAGGGTTCAAAAATGTGCGAACCCTGGGAGTGCGTCGAGCGCGCAGCGTGTCGTACGCAATGTGTTAACTTCGAAATCCCGGGTATGATTTTTGAACCTATCTAAATGTCTTTTACAAATGCACTAGGGATCACGCGTGGCTACCATCTCGGTGTTGGATGCCTTGGCTTATTTTTCGCAGACTGAGCTTAAAACTCAAAAAAGGCTGCGGTTGCTCAAGAAATAGTTGATTTTCTGGTTTTTCCAGTGACGAACGAGGAGAAATATCAGCAGCAGTAATATAAAAGAAGCCGGTGCACAGGGGTGTGCTTCAGATGTGTTTGGTTGCATTTGCCACCATGATGTTTCAACAAGATGCTTCCACACACAGATATGAGAGAGGGGAAGAGCATGCCATAACTTAAAGCCTTAATCTTGGTTATGAAATTCCGACCACTGTAGCGGTTGTCCAGTAATCAGCTTTCCATGGACAGGGCAGCTACCTACCATTTTTCGCGACGCTGCAGTTACTGTGGGATGAAAACTGCATACACTACCGGGTGAACGTATCTCCAGTACGCATGGTACGTATGTTACGTCCCGTGGCCTTCTACATAAAACAGACTCTATCCCTCGGGCAAGATGCTCGCCAGATATCCAAACATCTTTATTGCATACCCTCAATAATCCCAATGACCCATCATGAATTTTAGCATTTTTTACAGTTAAAGTCCTTAAGACTATCCAGGTATGTTTTAAGTTGAAGCGGTTCTTAGGGCCATTGTTCATTCCGGGGAAGTACGGGAAACGTGCGACCTTCTTTTGACAACTAGCAACTTTTCTTACCCTCTAACCTTGATTCTTAGCCAATTAGCAGCAATAACCGTTGCCCTTGTCACAGGCGTCTCGGAATACAGCGCTAGGGTAATCACATTCTTTGCATACCATAGTCATCAAAAATTGTAACTAAGCAGTAGCAGCATACCTATGCGACCGACTTCCAGCGATCACCCCACCACAGGAACTAAACAGTTGATATAAAAAAACCCTCCCAAGTCAGTACTAGAGCTCTTTTCTGTCCATTTTTTGGTGTAACACTTTGAACCGTCACTCTGTTGGATTTATAATAAAAACCCAATTTCATATACGAAGTTTAATTTTCTTCACCTTATTCGTGAAAGAATTATTTCGTTCGAACTGGAACGCGAGGAAATTACCGCCGATCTGTTAATTTCGCGATTTCTTGTGTCTCCGACGTGACACCCTCACTCTCCTGACAAAAATTGTCATCAACGAATCTGCTTATCTCATGCCATTAGATATACGCATCACTGATTTTCCTTCGCGGGATTATCGTCATCGAACTTGACTTGCTTTGCCTTTTTTGATCAGTTACCATCTTCACTTGCGTTGTACTCCATTCAGTCAATGTCAACTTATTGTCTATCAGTTGCCATCTTAAATGTTATCTCTAAAACTTATATTCTACGAGAAGTTGTTGAAATAGAAAGTGTATTGTTAACTCAGTGTTATAATCAATTAACCATCCCTATTACCATAATCGAAATAGGAGACCGACTGAATCGTGGCGTCGATTATCAAATCGTAACGGGAATTTACGACTTTCGTTGACGCGCTCCTTCGCGATCGCGTTTCTCTGCAAAACGGTCGAACGACGAATCTTGCGACAGCAATGGGCTCCGTCAGTCCAACGTGCTGACATTAAACGCCATGAGACTGGGGAAATAAGGACGTTCATAGTTGTGCGCGCTTGATACATGGCAATTTTTTTTTTTTGCTCCAGTAGATTATACTCGCATGGACGGTCCGGACTTTAACATTATCTTTCTTTCATAATATATTGTAATAATTACCTTCACTTGTTTAATAAAAATATATTTTCGACTTTGACTTGTTATCGAAAATGAAATTGGAAAATAATTTGCCGGTGTAACATCTTAAAATGCAACCATTCTAACAAGGAGCGTGTTTTTAAAAAGTGATGATCGCTTTAATATCAAAGAAATTCGACGTATAAACGCAGCTACGTAACTAGATGATTGGCGGCACTAGACTGCAAAGATCAATTCCCTCCCCAACTGTTTCTTCGGTACATAATGTAGTATGGGGGTGAAGAGCAACATAAGCGCTGACGAATGGTCCATATACCAGTACGACACCTTTACGACACATAGTAATTAAGAAAGGTGTGATTGGCCATGGGTCTTCCACATTTGTGTATTACCGAAACGTAGTATAAAAAGCAACCATTAAGCAGCTGCGAGAGTTGCGAGTAGAGTTGTAAGAAAATCGCAGGAGAGTAGTGTTGTATCGATTATTGTACCGAGAGATAAAAAGAACAGTGTTGACAGTGGAGAGCCAAGAAGTATTGTAAGATGAGTTGTAAGTTATGAGTTAAGTTGTAAAAGTGTATCACATCACTGAATTTAGATCATGTAAATTAATCATTGTTTCCTGTTTTAAGATATCCTGTTTTATAAGATATTTCTTTACTCTCTATAATTGGGGGCTCGTCCGAAACTGAACAAAACAGAAAACGAAATATTTAACTATTCGTGTAGTGATTGTGAAAACCAAGTTGAAATCTAGTCGAATCATTATCCACGATGCCTGAAGGATCGAACTCTGATAACATCATCGTTGATATCGAAGAAAGGTGTATTGTTAACGATAAGCTAACGCGAATCGCAACAATGAAAGTTGCGGAATTAAAAGATGAACTCAAAAAACGAAAATTAAAAACAACTGATAATAAGAAAGAACTCCAAGATCGTCTAAAAGCTTTCATCGATTTGGAGACTGAGCACGGCGAAAACGAAGAAGACGAAAAAGAAGAAGATGAAGACGAAGAGTGACGTGTTCGAAGCACGCTTAATAGTCGACAGCAGGGGCGCGCATATCTTAACATTCCGGGATGTGAAAGAGTGCATGAGCACATTCAGTGGTGATAAAAACATCAATGTGCAAAGCTCATTGCTGGAATTTGAGGAGATGTACGATCTTTGTGGTTGGAGTGACGTGCAGCGAGTAATAAACGCGAAGAGACTTTTATGCGGTTCGGCAAAATTGTTCGTCGACGACGAAAAATGTTTAAAAGCTGGAACACAATGAAGGAAATGTTGAATACCGAAATTTGAGCAAAAAGTAGGTGCGCACAAGGTGCATAAGAAACTGTCGCGACGAACCAAGAAGGAAATCAAAACATACTAGGAGTATATCTACAAAATGTTCGACATAGCTAAGCAAGCGAATATGGAGAGTTCGATCGTAATAAAGTATATTATCGACGGAATTCGCGAGAAGAGACTAAAAAAATCTATCTTTGTTGCGTTAAGGATATTAGTGAATTAGAAAGGAGGTTCACCTTGTAGGAAACCATGAAGGAAAACGCAAAAACGAAAAGCAAGCGAGTCGAAGGAAAATCGAAGATGACGGTTCGCAGAGAAGCTGCGCTGGAGCCAGTGCGACGACCTTTTTTTACGTGAAGGCAAAAAGTACCTGAATGTGAAATGTTGAACAAAAAGCAAAGGTGTTAGATATGTCAAATGTCAAGAGTACGGGTACATCACATCAAAGTAAAATAAAGTGAATAAATCCCCTAAGACTACATGGAGTGCAAGCAGTCGTTGCAGACAAAACATTGTAGAGATGTTAAGATCAGAGATTTGACTTTAATGCAAGTACATCACAACGTGAAAATTGGAGAACCAAAATTAGGGAAGAGTATTGCTAAATTTTACGGCATGGGGTCCGAAAGTAATTGTACACTCGGAGAATTATCGACGAATGTTATAATAAATGATGAGTCGTACGCTATCATGGTATATGTAGTTTCGAAAACCTTTATGCAACATTCGTTGATTGTTGCCACAGACTTTCTCAATACCGTCAAAGTAAATATAAAGGAAGGAATTCCCTTCGTAAAATAAATTTATTATTATACATTAATCGGAGATTATAATAGACTTCCGGAGGTACGTAAAATAGACGTAGAGATGGGGGCATACGAGGTAGATTTATCCCATGTCACGAATACACAACAGAAGCAGGCAATAGAGAATCTGGTTCGAAATTATAGGCCGCAGAAAACGCGCGAAGTAGGAGTTGAAATGAATTTAATACTGCAAGATGACCTTCCCGTTTATGAAAGGTCGCGAAGACTGCCTCCACAAGGTAAGGTCGAAGTCGACAATCAGATCAAAATGTGCCTGGAAAACGGAATAATACGCCAGTATCAGTCTCACTATGCAGGTCCGATCGTGTTAGTCAAAAAAAAAAAAATGATTCGACTAAGATTTTCTTCGATTACAGGCATCTAAATCGGAAAATAATGAAAGATATATACTCACTGCACTTGATCGAGGATCAATTAGATTTATTGCAAGATTCGAAAATATTCAGTACGTTAGACCTTAAGAACAGATACTTTCATATTCCCATCGAGCAAAGTAGCAAGGAATATACGACATTTGTAGTTCCTACAGGTCAATGCAAATTTCTTAGAATGCCGTTCGGATTATGCATTTCATAAACGCAGTTTTCAAAGAGTTATTCGCGACGGAGGTTGTGCTAAGGCGCCGGCTCTGTTTCTGTTTTTAGTTCAAGTGAGAAATAGTCTAATATTTTTCAAAAGTATGATATCGTTTGAAACAGTCGCCTTTATGCAGCGGAATATTGCAAAATTTACACACAAAACATGTTCTGCTTCCTTTTTTTTTTGTTTTTGAACCACACAAATTCTTCATTGTCTTTGGGGTTTTAGGCTTCGACCGCTGGTTACTATATTTATAAGCTCGTGTTTTTCATAATCTGACAGTCTTCCGGGGTGTTCTAATCTGAGTGCTCTGCTCGTGGGTTCAGAATTAGATTGTCGTCTTGTTCCGTACAATTAGTTTCACAATCTTCTATCCATGAAACTGCCACTTTGTGCAAGAAATTCTTGTACGTAATATTTTTTCCGTTTAGGATTGTGTATACTCCAAATGAATTAAAAAGTGCACAGTTGATTAAAAACAAAAACATTACAACGCATTTATTCCATTTTTATGTTTTTCTAAATTCTAATTGGTCCACGCGATCTACGCCCTTCATATATTTATTATAATTTATGATTGGATTAGGCTTTTGTATTAGGGCGTCTGATCTTTTACTTCTGCTTCTCGATTCCGTTAATTGTGCAGAATGTATAGTTCTTGATAGCATGATTTTTCTGCACAAGGACTGAAACGTTGCCCAATCATCTTCCTTCTTCACGACTAGCTCCATTAAATTTTCCGTTGTTAGTGGTGTGCCGACATAATTTTCCAGCTACGTCCTCTCATGTATCCACCTTAAGCAGTGAAAAAGCGCATGTTCAGCATTATCGCCTTCATCACCATTGCAGTCCCACAATCTGGAGTGATACTTCTTATGAATAATTTTACGATAAACATTAAAAAATCCCATACCATAGAGTAACTGATCAAAGTAGCTACCAAACTCCAGATACAATGAAAAACAAAAAATATTAAACGTCAAAGATATTAACAAAAAGTTACGCTACCAAGAAACGAAGGGACGATAATGAAAAGATAGAAGGATATATAGAAGAAATATCATCCTCAGAAGGAGAAGAGGTTGAAACAATAGGACCTATGGACATAAGGATATAAACTTGGAAGTCGTTATATGAAATATGGAAAGAATAATGAACAAATTAGAAATGGCATAAAAAAGACCCAACAATGGAAAAACTGACTGTCGATGCTTGTAAGCAATTAAAAAATATGAAATATTGGATCGAAAAATACTCGTGGAGAACTCGGGGACACGAAAGAAGAGAACAATGGACACACAGATGAGCCTTAAGAAAAAGGGGAAGAATATTAAAAGAAATAGTAGCACAGGGAATCAAGCAGACCCTGTTTTAATAAGTAATCTACAAGCAAAAAGGAAAGTGACATCTCCTTTGGAGGAGAAAAGAATTACGCAAAGAAAGAAATCTAATCAGGGGGAGTGCACATACGTGGAGGCATGTATCAGCAGCGATGGGAACCGAGAAAACAACCATAACGGCAGGAGCCACGAAACTGACAAAAAATGGACGATGGTGAACAGACGGAGGAGAATAAGGAGCGTACCGGGCAAGGACGCAACATCAACCCATTTGCATCCAAGCGCGGATTAATCCGTGCGCTGCGACTGTCTTCTATCACCAAGCGCGGATTATTACACAATCTGTGACTGCTTTTTATTTCAATCGCTAAGTATTCTTCAGATGTGAGAGATCACGTTTGACCCGTTTGTCAGCATCTCGCCTATATCAGTTCATTATTTTCTAAACAAGTTTTACTTTTGTTATGAATATCTTTTCAACTGCCACTATGAGTAAGTACTGTCAACCTTAATTAAATTTAACACATTCAAATTTTAAAAATATTTTAATTTTATAAGTAAACTAAAATTTGGTTGCTCCAATGGATTTTGACGATCTTGATGATTCGGATCAAAATATACAAATAGGACATACTCGAAAACGTATCCGTAGGATCTCATCCAGTGAAGACAGCGAAGGTGATCAGTGCGACAGTTTTAGAAATGAAGATTATGTGTGAAAAGCCAAAAATCAGACGCCAATTATACATGGGTACTGTATGGTAACACTCGACAGTAAATTTTCCAACGGTTTCTGTTCCATGGCTCGCTATACAAAGACCTTATTCTTTGGATAAGATGATTGCCAGATGTCAATGCAACTTCACAGCATATTTTCAGCTAACCTAAGGACCAGCTATAAATCTTAGGACTTATTTAGTTAAGGTTCTTCAAACGAACAAGTAGTCTTTCTTTTAACAGTCCCTAAATCTATCACCTACTACAGAAGATACGAGAAATCTGCTTTTCTCGCGTACGATGCTTCCCGCTATCAACTTTCCCTCAAGGGCGGCTAGCATCCTTCTTCAACCACCAACATTAACCAATTAACAGCAACGTCTATTTCTCTCACTCTCCTCTCTCCGCCACTCTCCACAACGAATCCGATGATCTTGTATCCTTAGACACACCCCATCATAGTTTTTCTCTGCAGAATCATCCTGACGGAGAGTTCAGTTGATAGTTGACTAGAGCACCGCGACGCATCTTGAGCAATCATCGTCCGAGCTCGCTCCGCGCACTCCATTCAATCAACACTGTATCGCACCGTCTAGAAACCGAAATTGTAACCGCGAACCGCGAACCGTTAGTGCAATCGCGAGTTCCACACAAAATGTACATTGAGAATGTTGTTAATAAATATACTGTTAATTATACTCTAGTACTTCTTCAGTACCTATCACGACCTATCCAACTCACATGATTTTTCACATGTGGGTGATACAACTGTTAATACGCAAAATCTGTCGAGAGGGGAAGTTTTTAAATTATTTTTTAACGAAAAATTAGTTACAAAACTAATTACAGAAACAAATAAACATGGAGAAACCGACGCAAATTGTATGCCTCTTTCAAAAGATAAACTAAAAGTATTAATCGCTGTAAACATTTTAATGAGTTTATTTTCTAAACCAAATATTCAGAGTTATTGGACCACAGATAAAAGCATAGAAACGCCAAATTTTAAGAATATTATGGACCGTAACCGATTTATCTCTATCGCCAAAAATCTACATTTTTCCAGTAGTAATAATTCTAATGACGCAATCACAAAAATCCGAGAAGTTATTCAAGTAGTAAAAATGACTTTCATTAGTATGTATGTACCACATAAAAACATTTCGATTGATGAGTCATTAATGCAATGTAGAAGCCGTTTACATTATATTTAATTTATTCGAACAAAAAGAGCAAGATTTGGTATTAAATTTTATAAACTGTGTGATTCGAAATTGAAATATATACACAATTTCAGTATATATACAGGAAAAGATAAAACTGATACCGGATCTGCTAGCAGAAATGTTGTGATGAATTTGTTGGAAGAGAATGAGCTGTTGCACAAAGGATATTGTTTATTTATTAATAATTGGTACAGTTCACCGACATTACATCAAGAATTACATAACATGAAAACAAACGTATGTGGAACTGCGAGAATTAATAGGAAACAAATGCCTCGAGAACTAAAAGTACACCAATTACAAAGGAGAGAAGCTGTAGTATATTCTACAAGAGATATGGCGGCGATAAAATGAGAGGATAAAAAAGATGTCGTTTTACTAACAACTATGCATAGCTTAGAATTTGCTAAAACGGGGAAAACAAACCGATATACCAGACGAAAATGTGTAAAACCAACAGTAGTAATGGATTATAATCAGAATATGGGTGGAGTTGATGTTGGCGATCAAATGTTAAGTAAATTTCATACTGTGCAAAAATGTAAAAAAGCCTATAATAAAATATTTTTTTACCTCATAGACATGATGTTACTAAACAGTTATGTAATTTTTAAAAATCATAAAAAGGATCGAGCTTTTCATATTTCTAAACAACAATTAGCCGAAGAATCGTTGACGAATATTTACCAAATATAAAAGTAAGTGAGGCATCTAATGATTCGGTAACGCGATATACTGGCAGGTATTTTCCTATTCGGATACCTCCAACTCCAGCAAAGGGAAGCAGAACGTCAAAGCGATGCGTTGCATGCTTATCTAAACGTACTCGGAGAGAAAGTCTTTAAATGCCATATTTGCGATGTACCATTATGTATTGACCATTTTAAAGAATTTAACGAGAAATAATATGATTTAATTTCCATTTTAATTTAAATAATTTTTTTAATAAATAATTTTTACTGTTTTCCTCTGTTATAAAGAATGTAAGATGCGATGTTTGCGAAGCAACATTGTCTACCAATCGTTTTGAACAGTAAATTTTCGATAAACTCCATGAAGAATTCGGATGTCATTTCCTGTACCTAAGACCGACCGCGCGCGGTGATGGGGACCAGTCGTCAGTTGAACGCCGCTGATGCCTTCAACTGTCCTCTTAAGTAGGGCCATGATGCAAAGGGGTTAACACGTTAACTGCCGCGCGTGTTTTCAATGAAATCTCCTTCAGACCATGAGTGCCGCTGTACCAAGCGTACTCTGCTATGTACTCCCACCGATATTTTAGTAATGCAAATCGTTGGTGGTCGCAGGAATAATCTCTCGCTTTGTTTGTTTCCATTGCTTCGCATTTATTCCTTATCTCGCCACTCTGCACGATCAATTTGAATATTTGCCCAGTAACGAGCGGTATAACTTAGAATCTCTGCCCTAATTCGCTACAATGTCGAAAAGAAAAATAGAAAACTTACTTCCCAGATTACTTCCCAGTTAGTCAAATAGTAGTGAAAAAGAAAGCTGTTACGAGGTTTACATAAATTCGGATAGTAGCGATGAAAAAGAAATCAGATTTCCTAGAAATATAAATATAAATAGAATTACGTCGTCTGATTCTGATTCGGATATTGATAAGTGTAATCGTAGTGATACTGAACGTAATGAAGATACTGTTGACGAGATTTTACAAGAATTGGCCAATGAGGAAGAAAAAGGAACTTACTATACCGAGAAAAGTATAATTCAATTTGGTGAATGAAATGAATTTAGTGGTCGGCAGAAGTCATCAGGGGCAAAAAATGGAAATTATTCGATTATGAAGGACAGGATGAATCATCGTCGACAGAGAATACTTCCGCGTACATTACTTTTTAAAAATAATAGATACTGCGTTAGTATCCTTTAAAAGTAGATTCGAATTATATGCAAATCACCAAAATATTTTTGGTTTTCTATACATGAATAAGATTGGGAATTTAGGTGATGAATATTTATTAAAGTGTTGTCAAGATTTTCACTTACCTTCGGAAGGAGACTTCGACGGGACTGAAATGTTTGAAGAAATTAACAGCACTTGTAGATAAATAATTCCCCGTTGTAAAATTTAAGTGTAGGATTTGAATGTCTATTCAGACCCCGCAAAATGTCACGCCGGCCCTGCCTGAGGTCAAGGGATATTACATTTTCACGGACAGGTTTTATACAAGCCCTACATTGGCAACAGAGTTGTTACCTCACTGAAACGATAATGCCTAATAGAAATAGATTACCGCGTTAAATCAGAAAACCAAAATTAGTAACCAATACCAGTATATTTTCGATCAGTTGCGGGGAGACGCGATCGCGAGGAAGCGCGTCAACGGGAGTCGTAAACTCCCGTTACGATTATAATAATCGACGCCACGAACAGATCGATTCCCTTATTTCTGTTAGAATAATAGGGGTGGTTGAGTTTGTATAATATTGCGGTTAACAGGTTATAATACATATATTTCCAACAACTTTGTGCAGTAGATAGTTCCGCCGTTGCGTAACATGTAAGTGTAGTATTGATTGACGGGTGAAGATACGGTAGAGAGACTTGACTGTTCTGAGGTTAAAAAATTAGTGTAAGAATGTTGACTGATCTATAGGCGAGATCGAGTCTGAGTAAGTATGTTGACTGTTCTGTAATCGATGAACCAGTCCGAGATGTTGACTGTAGTATTGTCGTAAAACCCATCCAGAGGTGTTGACTGATCAGTAGTTGACTACGCAGTGATTGCCCCACCACTGATCGCTTGCGGGAGGAATACAAGGAAACATGGGAAAACCCAAATTTCCATTAATTTTACCTGATCGAGCAATAACCATAAAGAACATCCTGGGTCGAAGCTGTTTTAAGAAAATTGACGGACTTAACGGTAATTCAGAAAGCCTCGTTTTATGGCTGTTCCTTAGGCTTATTGCGACCCGCTTAATTGTATATACACAGCTGATGGATACCTTGATCGTAGAGAGTCACAGGACGTAACAACCAGTCTTTGGATAAAACAATATAACCTTCTGAATTAAAATAATTTGTGAAATTTATAACAAGAGTATTGAACCTAACAGCTATTTTTCGTGAAGAATCTTTCGCTCCAACTGGCACGTAATCAGCCCGATCCTTCATTAAATAAGGTTCCAAAATTTTTCTGATACATATACCGATGATTATTTACAAAGCAGAAACCCACGAATTTGATCACGTCAAATGTAATATGTAGCCACGGTCGATTCGATTTTTTGACGATATCCACTTGTGTTTGGATAAGGAGATGAAGGAAATATTGAATTGGGTTTATTGGGACTGGGCTATTTATCAAAAATGCAGGGAACCTACAATTAGGTCTGGATGTCCGACCGTGCCGGTTTTCCATATTTCTGATTGATGTAACAAAATTTGAAAATATAATCCCAGTGGGATATCCATGCACATTACTTTCGAAGCTCTGTTGGTCTCCTTCACAAAATAGTGAATCACAGCTTGGAATTTGTATCTAAGTGACATTCATTCTGATTATGTTTTCGCTACATACAAATCTAACTAGATATTAATTACGTTTCATTCATCTACAACTATAAACTACAACGGTTGGTATTGGTTCTATTCTTCAAACTTTCAAAGAGTCATTTATTACGGGTTTCCCGCGTACTCGCGTAAATACGGGCCAGTTAGAAATTCGATTAATTGGCCCCAACATCACCGTGCAAAGAAGTCCTTATAGACTTAGCGAGGAGGAGCGGAAAATAGTCCGAGAGAATAACCGAACTGATTCAGGCGAAAATTATAAGGCCTAGTAGTTCACCATTTGCAAGCCCTATACTACTCGTAAAAAAGAAGGGCAGCACAGATAGATTGTGCGTAGATTTCCGAGCTCTGAATAAAAATACGGTCGCGGATCGGTACCCTCTCCCTCTTATAGCTGATCAAATTGCGAGGCTGCAAAAGGCTAAATATTTTATCAGCCTGGACATGGCCAGCGGATTTCATCAAATCCCTATCCATCCGAATTCGACCAAATATACTGCGTTCGTTACACCCGATGGACAATATGAGTACATAACAATGCCGTTCGGATTGAAAAACGCACCGTCCGTTTCTCAAAGGGTCATTTTCGAAGCCCTAGGCGACCTCGCGTATTCGTACGTTATCATTTATTTGGACGACGTCCTCATTATTGCCGACTCGATAGACCAGGCGTTAGAAGGGTTGAACACTGTCTTAGATATCCTTGTAAAAGCCGGATTTTCCTTTAACTTTTCAAAATACTCTTTTCTAAAGACGTCGATACTTTATTTAGGATACGTAATTCATAACGGAGAAGTTCGTCCCAACCCGGATAAAATACTCGCCTTGAGTTCGTTACCTGCGCCTACGACCGTTACACAGCTCAGACAGTTTATAGGCCTAGCCTCCAATTTTCGGAAATTTGTCCCCAAATTTTCGCAAATAATGAAACCTCTATATTCGCTCACATCAAACAACAAAAACATAACCTGGACAGAGAAACACGAGAAGATAAGACAAAAGATAATTTCCGTTCTAACTAACGAACCGGTACTAATGATGTTTGACCCTAATTATCCCATAGAATTACATACTGACGCTAGTTCTGACGGTTATGGGGCCATTTTAATGCACAAGGTCGAGGGGAAAAACAGAATTATTGAATACTACAGTAAGAGGACCAGTCCCGCGGAATCTAGATACCATTCGTACGAACTGGAGACATTAGCAGTAGTAAGCGCCGTCAAGCATTTCCGACACTATTTACATGGGCGGAAATTCCTAGTTGTTACCGAATGTAATTCTTTGAAAGCCTCCAGCAACAAAGTATATTTAAACGACCGGGTTTATAGGTGGTGGGCTTATTTGCAAACATTCGATTTTGATATCGTGTATCGAGAGGGTAAACGAATGGCCCACGTAGATTTCTTTTCGCGAAACCCCGTAGACTTCAATCGCCGTATGATCAACAAAATCGCAGAGAAAGAGATTAATCTGACCGACATCTCCGAAGACTGGCTATTAGCGGAACAACGTTGCGATCCCCAAATCTCCGAAATCGTCAATAAATTGCAGAACGAAGAGCTCGCGGAAGATATCGCGAATACGTATGAACTACGATCCGGTACCCTTTACCGTAAGATACAACGAAAAGGCCGAACCCTCTGCTTACCCATTGTTCCGAGAGGTTTTAGATGGTCCGTTATTAACCATGTGCATCAGTCAATCATGCACTTAGGTTGGGATAAAACGCTTGAGAAACTGTATGAGTATTACTGGTTCCAGGGAATGGCGAAGTATGTTCGTAAATTCGTCGAGAACTGTCATGCTTGTCGAGTTTCGAAGGTTAGTTCAGGTAAAATACAAGCTGAACTACATCCTATACCTGAGACCGGCATACCGTGGCACACAGTGCACATGGATATAACGAGCAAGCTAAGTGGCAAAAATGATTCGAAAGAATATGTCATTGTCTTGGTCGATGCCTTCACGAAATTCGTGTACTTACATCACACTCGCAAACTA
>CM026121.1:8281340-8294529 GCA_014825825.1 Bombus turneri | reverse complement strand
CTCGCTTGATGATACCGCACGAGAATCTGTCTCTCCGTCATCGTGATGCTGCCGAAGAAAACTATGACGGGGTGTGTCCCAGGACACGAGATCATCGGATTCGTCGAGGACAATCCTCGTTCAGAAAGTGAGGGAAATGAATGCCGCCGTTAATTGGCCAATCTCTATGTTGGTGGTTAGAAAAGGATGCTAGCCGCCCCCGAGATAAAGCCGCTAGCGGGAAGTATCGCACGTGCGAGAACATTCTCTGTATCCTCCCGACAAGGGCTGTTTATAAATTTGAAGGACCTTGTTTGACTAAGTATCGAGATCTGTGGCGGGACCACCAAGCAATCCGAACATATACTGTGACTAATGCATCGGCATCTGGCTATCGTTTTGCCAGACAAAGACTAGGGTTGCCGCGTGACAAGCTACGCGGCAGAGACCGTTGGACTGTTTACTATTGGGTGTCGGTACCGATATCTCTTCTTAGGAGGAGCTATGTAATTCTATACTTCCGTTAGGCAAAACGTTTGTCCCGTGACCGCGGCTACTTTCGGCGACTAGTTGTCGCCTTGAGCCCAAGCTCATTATCGCAACTACAATCGGTTTAACTCATAATGATTTATAACGATTTATAAACGCGAAAAGTTTACGCAGACAGTGCTTGACACTTTTCTAAGAATTTCAAAGGGGGGGGGGCCCGGTATATTTTCATCTCCGACATATATAAACAACTAAATCTCCGCGGTTGCATAATAAATACGTAAGCAAAATTGAGACGTTAATATTAAAAAATGTTCCAATTTTTAACGTAAAAACACACAAAATATGGCAATCTGATGGTGCTTTGTAATAATATTTTAATTAGAAAATGAAAAGCTTGAAAGGAATATAGAAACAGGTACCGTTTGTCCACGTTAGAGTTGATTATTTTACATTTCATAATTTAATTAATTGACTGCGAATGTTTATGTATTTATTGGAAATTTAAAGGTGCTAAAATGCACGAAATTAATATCATATGTAAAAGTAAAATCATTCTACATGTTTTTGCTACAATAGGTACGTATATGCATAAACACCCGTAGTGAATTAAGGTAGCAACCATTTGCTTTCAGTAAACGCGTGCATATGCGCATTCCTTTTCTTACAATTACCATGGACGGCGCGTCTGGTGCATATGATGAAACCACGCAACACATCATCACCAATGTTATACACTATACCAGCTTACTATTTTGTCGAAGATGATCGCAAATATTACTATTATATTCAAATGTATCTGGGCCTCTCTATATATGTTGTGCTCATCGTGTTCATCGGTTGCGATACTTGTTACATGGTCCTTGTGCAGCATGCTTGCGGATTGTTGACTGTGACGGGGTAAGGAAATAAAAAAAATGTTTTTCCAAATTTTATTCAATAAATTGCAATGTTTTCAGATACCGCTACAAAAATGCGATCAACGACTTTTCTTTCAATACAAAGGATTCCGAAAAGAAGGCGAAGGAGACATATGAAAGAGTACGATTCTCCATACAGGGGCACCAGCGGGCAATAATGTCAGTACATATTAACCAGCAAATACAAATGTTATAATTTAAATTGAAAAATTTATGGTATAAGAATTCATATTTTACTTTCAATGATTTTAGTTACGAATAACCGCGAAAAATGATTTAATTATTTTTTTTACTGGTAATCATTATAGATGCCAGAGATTGTTTTTGGTTATTTTCAATACTCAATTATACTTTCAACCATCGTCTACATTGGAATAGATAGACATCTTTTACAATTTCAATTTTTAATAAATCTCATGAATATTTAGCGATCATTGTTTTCCATTTAAACAAAAATTAACTTCCTCATAATTTTTTAAATGATTACTACTTTTTGGTTCGTGGTATTAGGTTTCCATTTCTAATTGCGTATTTTCCCGCTTCTTTTTCGGAGATTTCTGTTGCTAAGAAACGTTTTTCTTGATTTTACTTGTGAAATAGGTTTCTGGAAAAAATCGAGAGCACACACGTTACATACCTTTTTATGTGTATGGGCATAATAGTCTTGTGTGTTAGTATAACGATGGCACAGGTAAGCTTTTTTTAATCGACTTTATATCTTTGAACATGATTCATCAATAGATTATCGATTGTTTGAAATTAGATCGCTACGATGGAAATATGTATGGATTTTTACAAATTTATCAGCTTTCTGATGATTCAGTTCTTGCATCTGTTCTGTCTAACGATGCAGGGACAGTTCATCGTAAATTCGTCTGATGAGATTTATGATGCAATGTGAGTATAATACATATTATGAAAACTATTGAGATATGTACAATTTTGTGTGTTAGACTAGATTAGCCTAATTGATTAGCAAATGTATATCGACGAATATCCTGCAAATCGTTTATTAAATAAATCTAAAACTATTTTATATAAATTCTAAGTGTAATCTTAGTGTTCCTTCACTTTTATTTCGGCGCTTAAGATGCACAATTCTCAACAAAAGCTTTATTTCCTTCCATTGTTTGTAGTGTTATCAACTGCTTGCATGGATTATCAATAATGCAAAAGAAGAACAGATTATGCTTATATTACGTATATTATTATTTGCTGGACTACATACATAATTTAAAGTACTTTAAGCAATTTGCTAATTCTTTTATTTATTTATGATCTTTTAAATTGTCCTTTATAATAGCTTTTAGAATTAAGATAAAAATAAAATCATATTTGTCATTGGCTTATGAAAACAGAAAATTTCCAATTTATTTTCGTTTCATTCGAATGGTTGTTCATACGACAGAAATGTTTATATTTAGTATGATGTTAATTTCTATTAATATAATGTTAATTTATAGATTATAATGAAATTTGTAGATACGAGGCATCATGGTACAACACAAATCCAAAAACGCAAGCGTTATATTTATTAGCGTTGCGGCGAAGTCTAACTCCATGCTATTTAACTGCTGGTGGTTTAATACGTTTGAACATGGAAAGCTTTTCAGAAGTAATGTATTAATAGTGTATCTTCAATAATTACGCCGCATTCGCTGGAACAATATTGGTATATTTCAGGTGATAAAACTGTGCGTTTCATATTATACAGTGTTGAGATCGACATGAACAACGGATGGATATTCAGTGCATTGTGGTGACTCCTTTACGTTAAATTAATCACACTAGATACGTTATTTGGGATGATCGTTTTATCAATATCATTACGATTGATAGTGTAAAATAACTTGATAAAACTGTCCTAATATTATCTCAATTCATAATACAGATACGAGTATCATCGAAATCAACAATTAATAAATAACAGTTTCGTTTCTCCTTACAGAAACAAATAAAAATATTTAAACACTTGTAGAAGTTTTTTTTATTAATATGTCGCGTTAGCCGTAGAAATTGGGCTAGGGGCACATGGGGATCCTTCGCGGGTATTGGCCATCGTAGATGCACAATCGCGACGACGTTTATTCGCGCAAGTTCGAATGTCACAGGCACGAACGGGTTGATAAGTAACCGCGGTGGTTGGACGTTAAGGACAATGGCCTTCGGTTCAACAACGAATCCGCGGTCAACGGGATAGCAGTCACGTCTCTCCAGAATCTAAGTTAGACTCTTCGTCAATTAAGGTATTCGCTGATCGCAAACGTTATACTCGCTTGATGATATCGCACGAGAATGTGTCTCTCCGTCATCGTGATGCTGCCGAAGAAAACTATGATGGGGTGTATCCCAGGACACGAGATCATCGGATTCGTCGAGGACAATCCTCGTTCAGAAAGTGAGGGAAATGAACGCCGCCGTTAATTGGCCAATCTCTATGTTGGTGGTTAGAAAAGGATGCTAGCCGCCCTTGAGAGAAAGCCGCTAGCGAGAAGCATCGCGCGTGCAAAGGACATCTTCTGTATCTTCCCGACAAGGACTGTTTATAAATTTGAAGGACCTTGTTTGACTAAGTATCGAGATCTGTGGCGGGACCACCAAGCAATCCGAACATATACTGTGACTAATGCATCGGCATCTGGCTATCGTCTTGCCAGACAAAGACTAGGGTTGCCGCGTGACAAGCTACGCGGCAGAGACCGTTGGACTGTTTACTATTGGGTGTCGGTACCGATATCNTCTTCTTAAGAGGAGCTATGTAATTCTATACTTCCGTTAGGCAAAACGTTTGTCCCGTGACCGCGGCTACTTTCGGCGACTAGTTGTCGCCTTGAGCCCAAGCTCATTATCGCAACTACAATCGGTTTAACTCACAATGATTTATAACGACTAAAGATTTATGAAGATCGCTTTAATTTATAAAGATTTATAAACGCGAAAAGTTTACACAGGCAGTGCTTGACATTTTTCTAACGAATTCCAAAGGGGAGGTCCCGGTATCCTTTCATCTTCAACAAATATATTATTATTTTATTAATATATATTTATTTTAGTAATAATATATTATACGCAACATTTTGAAATTTCATTCACGCTATTATGAATGTCAATATTCCTCAAATTTGAAACCAATGTAAAAATATGTATAAGAGCTAAAAACAGGGTTTGGTAAATAGTCAATTATCTATTATACGTATTAATGGATCCCAATATCTAGTAGAACTGTGCGTAACATTTATTATACTATTATTCAAGATAGCAATTCAAGCTATAGATAAATGTCATAGTAAATATTTGTTTCCAGTAAACTCTTTGTAACTTCTATATATGTTTTTAAAGTAGTATCAAATGTTACCAATATGCCCCATTACAGTGTTAATGCAATTCCAAAATGTTTCGCATAATACGTACAACATATGCGGAAATGTCTTTCTCGTATATCTATCGATTTAAAATGTAATAGGTAATAATCGACACCACAAACAGATCGATCCCCTTATTTCTTGTGGGGTAATAGGGGTGATTGATGTGGTGTAAAACTGTAATTAACAGTTTTATAATAATTATATTTTCAACAACTTCATACACTTAAATGTTACATCGTTTCGAAAGGTATATGTGTTATAGGTGATTAGCAGTTGTAGACTTGGTTCCGGAGTTGTAGAAGCAGAGAGTTGATTGAACTGATGTTATAGGAACGGTTGAGATAACTGCACTCTTGAGATGACTGCTCTAAGGATGTAGGAATAGTTGAGATGACTGTTCTAAGGTTGTAGGAACAGAAGCTGATTGCACCAATGAGGAGACTGACTATCCGCTCTCATACAATTACGGAGGAAAGCTCTGTGTGGGTGTGCTTTTCGAACGAAAAAAGCGGATTCGTTGCTCACACTTTTCGCCCGTAAAGTGAGGGTAACGATATGTGATGCCCATTGATTCTAGTCAACGTTAATGAATGATGATAGGAGGAGGAAACCTCCCACCAACGTTGCTAGTGGGTGTCATTGTTCATGGGAAAAACCAGTTTTTCCGTTATATAAATATCCGCTTTTTCCGTCATGTAAATACCTAGTTCGCTGTCGAGTGCCATAGCGTTCATACGTTTGTCTGGTGCTGTGTGAAGTTCCCAATAAAACACGTGACGCCCATCCGTCTAAAGTGCATCGAAACAGACTTAACCAAGTGTTTTCTACACTTACTAGTGGAAGTTCAAACGCTCCAAAACTCTGTCCCGAATTATAGCCTCTCGACTAGTTATTTCAATTGAACTAACTAGCTCGATGATGGTCCAAGAATCGCGACCAGGCTCTCTTGAGCAAAACTACAACCTCACCGTTCTACCTCCCCCGTGGCAGAAGAACGACTTTATTATCACGAAAAAACGTAAGCGAGAACCAGTCAAAGTAAAATCAAACACTAGCTTAAATCAAGCGTTAACAAACCATATAATTACTGACAATAGATTTTCAATACTAGAATCGACAGACGATTCTATGGACGTAGTTGAAACACCAAAAGATCAACACACTTAAAAAAACCCTCCTCCCCCACCAATATTCATTGATGATGTTATCGTCATTCAAACAATGATAAAGTCCATCGAGAAAGACATTAGCAAAGAGGACTACACGCTAAAAATTAATAATAATCAGGTTAAAATCCTATCGGCTAATCCAGCCTCCTACAGGAAATTAACAAAATTACTAAAAACCCTGAACGCTAACTTCCACACTTATCAACTAAAACAAGAAAGACCCTTTCGAGTGGTACTACGCAACATTCACCACTCTGCTAACAGATGAACTGAAATACGAACTCCAAAATCTTGGCCACGAAGTTACCAATATCAGCAATATAAGACACAGAATCACAAAAAACCCTCTATCCTTATTCTTTATTGATTTAAAGCAAAATCCAAACAATAAAGACATCTACAACATTAACCGATTAATGAACTCGGTTATAAAATTCGAACCTCCTTTAACAAAAAAAGAAATATTTAAGTGTAAAAGGTGCCAGAGATACGACCACACACAAAAATATTGCAACCGTAATTACTGCTGCGTCAAATGTGCAGGTCCTCACTCTACATATCAATGTACTAAATCAGCAGAAACTCCTGCGAAATGTATCCACTGTCAAGGAGACCACCCTGCGAACTACAAAGGATGCTCAGCCTACAAGAACTTATATAACAACAAGTAACAACAAGTATGGAAGGCTTCTAGGAAACTCACGCACCCCCCGCAAATAATCCCTTCAATCCGCCGTCCGCAAACTGGATAGGCGCATAGCCCTATAGAAAAAGCCAACCTATTTGCTAATAACTTGTCTAACGTGTTCAAACCCCATTCTTCCAAAACTGCCGCGGATATTACTGAATACCTGCACTCTCCCTTCCAAATGTCTCCTCCTATTGTACCCTTCACTTCTGCAGAGATTATAGAATCAATCAGTCGCATAAATCCCACGAAAGCAACGGGGCATGACCTAATATGCAATAAAGCAATCAGGGAACCTCCCATAAAAAGGATTGCACTCATCACATCGATTTTTAACGCAATTCTTCGCCTTGAATACTTTCCTAAGGCATGGGAAATTTCACTGATTGCTCTCATCCTTAAACCTGGAAAACCAATATATGAAACTATCTCCTATCGCCCAATTAGTCTCCTACCTACCCTGTCAAAACTATTCGAGAAGATGTTGACGAATCGACTTCTTCCGCTCCTAGAGGATTTCAAAACACTCCCAGATCATCAATTCGGTTTTCGGAAACAAAATTCAACAGTAGAGCAAATACATCGAATAACACACATTGTCAGCCAAAACCTTGAAAAGAAAAAATATTGCTCAGCGGTATTCCTAGACATTCAATAGGCATTCGACAAAGTTTGGCATGAAGGGCTACTATACAAACTTTAAAAAATCCTACCACACACCTACTACTCCATCCTAAAGTCCTACCTAAACAATAGACAATTCATGGTTAAATACTTAGACACCACTACCACAACATTCCCAATAGAAGCTGGTATACCCTAAGGTAGTGTCCTCGAACCCCTGCTGTTCTCCATCTACACTGCCGATTTACCTATATCAACAGAGATAACAATAGCAACATTTGCTGACGACCCAGCGCTATTAGCTTCTAACGCTGACCCGACAATTGCTTCATCTACTCTCCAGCGATGTCCCGACTCTATGGAAAAGTGGTTTCATAAATGGGGATTCAAAATTAATGAAAAAAAATCCACACATGTAACCTTCAGGCTCCGAAAACAAACCTGCCCCCAGGTCACCATCAACAATACAACAATTCCTAGCAAAGACACAGTCAGACACCTGGGCATGACACTGGACAGGAGATTAACTTGGAAAAATCACATCACAGACAAAACGAAGCAACTCAAGGACAAACTTAAAAAACTTTATTGGCTCACTGGCCGACGCTCCAATCTAAGCACAGAGAATAAAATTACCTTCTATAAGACCGTAATAAAACCTGTGTGGACCTATGGAATCCAGCTCTAGGGAACAGTAAGTAACTTTAACATTGAAATACTTCAACGCTTCCAATCGAAAACGCTAAGATCCATATTGAATGCACCCTGGTATGTCACCAACGAAGTAATACATCGCGACCTCACGATACGTACAGTCAAAGAGGAAATAGCTAAATATAGCACCAGATATAATAAAAGAGTCAACAAACATCGAAACCCCCTAATTACTGGATTACTGGATACATCGGACCAAATCCGCAGGCTGAAGAGACACTACCCGTTAGACCTAAGCTCCAGATTTAACTAGTTATTTATTTTATGTAATTTTACATATTCATATCACTTACACATAAATTATACATATCTATAATAAGTATTAACTTATTATAAATAATTTAGCCATGTCACAGTGCCACGCCAGAAAAAATTACTGAAAATTGTCAATGCGAGAATTGATTGTAAATTTTAATAAGTGAAAAAAAATAAAAAAAATGTAAATACCCGCTTTCTCCGTAATTTTTAATAACGCATAATAAACTTAAGGACTTTTCTAAGAACCAGCCATAACCGAAAATACTTCTAGGATTTGAAAATTCTTCAGAACAAACAGATTAACTTAAGGAACATGTCTTACCAATTAAATTAAAAAGTTAAAGTTTATGGTGGGTTCTTAGGTTTATAGAGGGTCGGACTAACGGTACGTGGGCTGCCAGGTAACGAGGGATGGCATGCTGATCGTTTCAAGCGACATAACATCCTCCCCCCGTTGAGGGGGCACTGATCAAAATTCTGTATGAGGGGTCAGGCACGTATTTTCTCCACATCCTTCGCTCTTCGTGGTTGTTCAGGCTCGTCTAGATCGGGTTGACAGGATAGTGGAACCAGTCGTTTGACGCCGCGATCCAAGATATTCGCTGCCGTCTGCACAGTAGCTGTCCGTATTATACCATCGGCTCCGGGGTGGACCTTGATTACGCGGCCATTAAGGGCCACTGTATTGATGGAACGTTATTCACCCTGAGGATTACGATGGTACCTTCGCGATTATTATGACTGCCCATGCTACACTTATTACGGCTGGTCAACTCGGTGAGATATTCTCGGTATCAACCGCTCCAGAAATGTTGCTTTAGTTGATTGATACGGTGCCAGCTGGATAACCGGCTTGGTGGAATGGTCCTGAAATCTTGTTCTTGTAAACTCGTTAAGGTATCGCCTATTAGGAAGTGGCCGTGAGTGAGGACAAGAAGATCATTAGGATCAGATGATATTGGAGTAAGTGGACGGGAGTTGAGTATGGCTTCTATCTCAATATCAAGGGTGTTGGGATGTTTAAAGGTTAAGAGCTTTAAATGATTTCACCGCGGATTCCCATAAGCCACCGAAGTGTGGTCAATTAGGAGGATTAAAACGCCATTGTATTTGCCGATCAGTGTGAAAAATCTGCACCCTTTCTTTGTAGTCATCGGACTGCAAGAGAATTCGGAGTTCTTTCAATTCCTTGTTAATCCTGACAAAGTTAGTGCCGTTGTCTGAAAGGATTGTCGCGTAATGTCCTCTCCGAGAGATGAATCGGCATAGAATGGCAATGAATTCTTCGGTCACTCACCAACTTGATATGTACAGCTTTGATAGTCAGACATATGAATATGTTGACGTAAACCTTGACCTTTCGGCGGTTGTGACCCTTCCACTCCTTGATACGCAATGGGCCGCAATAATCGATCCCGACGTTCGTGAAGAGACGCGAATCAGTAATACGCGCCTCTGGAAGATCTCCCATCAGGTATTCTATTGGTGGTGGATTTGCTCGGCAACATCGTACACACCTTTTGATAGTGAGCCATAGTTGGTTACGACGGTCGACAGGTCAGTAGCGTTGTCTAAGCACGTATAATGTGGCCTGTGTCCCTTGGTGATGGTTATTTCGATGTTCCTGTTTTATAATAAGTTTTGTTGTTGAAGATTTCGGCAAAATAATGGGGTATTTTTGCTGGAAAGGCATCGGTGAGTTACTGAGTCATCCTCCGACACGTAATATCCCCTCCTTGTTGATGAAGGGATTTACGCGTTGGAGCTTCCTTCCAACTTCTTTGAACCGATCCTTCTGGAGCACATGAATTTCATTCGAGAAATGAGTGGTTTGGATCACTCGTATTAACTTATCGTGTGTCGAAGTTATTTCGTCTACGGTTTGAGGTGCAGCTCGGTTTTGTTTGTGTCTTCATCGAAGACACCGAGCGATGACTCTCATAAGTTTTGGCCAGGAAGAATATCTTTCTAGTATAGACTGGTCGATTGTATTCGTGACTAGACAGTTCGTTCTTTTTTTTTCAGGGATTTCGCCCAACGGTATTGGGCTCCAGATCGGCTAATTTTCTTCATTCTGCTCAAGCCACTCTGGTCCGTTTATGCAAATGGTCGGGTGCAGGAATTCCTTGGGCGTCTGACCTCGGGAGATCAGATCCGCTGGATTGTCGGCGGTGGGTACATGACGCCAGTCGGCCATATTGATTGTGGTTTGTATTTCGGATACGCGATTAGCCACAAAGGTTCTTAACGTGTGTGGCGAGGACTTGTTCCACTGGAGCATGATGGTGGAATCAGTTCAATACATGATCTGAGAAACAGTTATCGTTAGGGACTTCCTTATAGCGGAGCTTAAAGAGATGAGAAGCAATGCTCCGCTTAATTCGAGTCTTGGTATGGTCAGTGTTTTTGGCAGTGTCTTTACCTTTGATCGCGCCGTGAGTAGTAGAGTCTGGATGAGTCCGTCAGAATTAATTATACGATGATATACGCAGGCTCCGCACGCCATCTCGCTGGTGTAACAAAAGTCGTGGAGTTCAATCTTAACAGCTGCCTTTATTATTGTTTTACGTGGGAACCGAATGTCATTGAGTAAAGGTAATTGAATATAGTATCAATTCCATTTTGAATGAAAATCTGATGGAAGGGATTCATCCCAGTCGACCTTCAATGCCCAGACTCGTTGAAGTAACATCTTTGCTCGAACGATCACTGGCTCGAGCAATCTTAGTGGATCTTAAATTCTGGCAATCACAGAATTTATTGCCTAGTAACACGGGAGATGTTAGCTTTTGCCTCAACTGAGTAAAGGATTCCATCGTCGTGGGAATCCCAGAAGATACCAACAGTTTTTAGAGTTTGAGACTCACCCAATTGTAATCATTGCTTTGTGTTTTTCTAATAGCCCTCGAAGTATGTCCTGGTCGTTGGAAGCCCATTCTCGAATGTTTAATCCGCTCGATCAGAGCAGTTCGGTAAGTTCTTTTCTGATAGACACTACCTCTTCCTTTGTGTCAGCTCCGGTGAGGGCGTCATCGACGTCGAAGTCTCTCTTCAAAACCGATAACGCGCGCTGGAATCGATGTTCCTCGTCATCTACTAACTATTTTAGGCACTGTAGGGCTAGGTATGGGGCTGCTGATAACCCGAACGTCACGGCGTTGAGCTGGTGTGTTTCGACCTCACTGTTGGAATTGCGCCACAGAATTTCCTGATATTTCTGATCTTCTGGGGGTACTAGGATTTGTCGATACATCTGCTCAATATCACTAGTTAGGACATATTGGTGAGAGCGGAATCTCAATAGAATGTCGAATAGATCCTCCTGTAACTTTGGTCCTGTATGAAGAGTATAGCTTAGGGAAACTCCAGTGGTGCTAGATACTGATCCGTCGAACACAATCCGAAGTTTGGTAGTATCGCTCGATTCCTTGATCACACCGTGATGTGGTAAATAATACCAGTTGTTTAAGGGGTGATAGGTCGTGGCCTTAGTCATGTGGCCCAGATCTAAATATTCTAGAGTTACCGCACGATACGCGATTTCAAACTGTTTGTCGCGTTGGAATCGACGATGAAGAGAGGCGAGCCTGTTCATTGCAACGATCTTTGATGTCCCAACTGAATGAAGCCTCTCGTTGAATGGCAGGGCGACGATGTGTCGCCCTTCTTTGGTGCGTCGGACATGGTCTCCAAAATGCTCCTCACATAGTCGTTCCGATTCCGAAAAATGAGTGGTTGATGATCCTTCATCGATTTCCCAAAAGCGGGCGAGATACGCTTTTAGGTCTGTCGTGTTTGCGTGAAATGAATGTATAGTCGATTGCGCGGCTGGGATATCCCCGATGACCCAACCGAATCGAGTCTTTTGTAAACACAACTCGGTATTCTTTGATTCACCTATCTTAATTTGCCCCATACATAATGATGTTAAAGTTGGTCCGGCGCTTAATAATATTTCGATCGGGCTTGGCTTGTGGAATTCTGGATCGGCTAATCATAGCTTCCTGGGTAACTTGATTATTGAGCGATCGACTAATTAGTCTGGGACTAATGACGATATTGTTGGTATTATCAAAAACGTAACGGTACGTTTACGTGGTTAAGTTATCGAGGGCACCGATTGGTACCGAACATCTCTCTTGTTTTATACTGAGTGAATTTGCGAATTTTTCGGTCATGAAGTTCATGCTAGATCCGGTATCTAGCAAAAAAACTCTAGCTCAGATTGAATGTTTCCTGTTATTCAAAATGTTGATCTGCGCCGTGACTAATAGATCATGATGCAATGGGGTATTTGGAGATGTATCTGGTGAATCGGTCCCTTTAGCTGTCATCATTTCATCTAATCAATCCTTCCCTGAACGCTGAGGATTGGACGATCCGTTTGATCCGGTTGAATTGGTTCGCGTTGAACGAGATTCGTAGTGATAAGGAGATCTTCGACTCCTTGGAGATGGCAGAGGAGATTTTCGCTTAGAATCGGTTGTACGTCTTGAACGATGTGAATAACGCGATGTCGGTGATCGAGTTGGTGATCGTCCATTAGAAGATCGGCCCTTCGACGAACAACCGCTCGACGACCGGCCGCTCGATGATTGTACGTTAAATGCCTGTGAACTGACCTGAGTTTGATCCTGATGTAGAGAAGTATGATGTTGTCACGTCGGAGACACAAGAAATCGCGAAATTAACAGATCGGCGGTAATTTCCTCGCGTCCCAGTTCGAACGAAATAATTCTTTCACGAATAAGGTGAAGAAAATTAAACTTCGTATATGAAATTGTGTTTTTATTATAAATCCAACAGAGTGACGGTTCAAAGTGTTACACCAAAAAATGAACAGAAAAGAGCTCTAGTACTGACTTGGGAGGGTTTTTTATATCAACTGTTTAGTTCCTGTGGTGGGGTGATCGCTGGAAGTCGGTCGCATAGGTATGCTGCTACTGCTTAGTTACAATTTTTGATGACTATGGTATGCAAAGA
>CM026121.1:8262508-8280840 GCA_014825825.1 Bombus turneri | reverse complement strand
TAAATTACACTAATAATAAGATAAGCAGATAACAAGTTTAATTAATACTATTAATAATGTTTTGAGTTCAAACGAATCCACGGTCAACGGGATAACTCTTTACTAAGCGCAAATACGATTGTCGAAAATGCTCGATGTGTCACTCTCCAAGGCAATCGCACGAATGCCAGCCTCGTGGAGATCTTTCTCGCAGTACGATTGCATTTGTTTTCTGTAGCTGGTTTGGAGGCATCGAGAAAGTTCCAAACGCCGTTGCTAAGCAGTGTCTGCCTGGAGTTTGATTATTAATACAATGTATGTCCCATCGTATCGGCACCTCCGAGGCAACATCACACGTGGCTAGGCCCGCTCTTGAGGCCGCATGCCGCCACAACCACGTTTCTCGGAAAACCCATACAACCACTCCAGACCTCCGTTAGGCAAAACGTCCATCCCGCGACCGTGGCTACGTTCGGCGACCAATTGTCACCTCGAACCCAATCTCTCTATCACAAATCTCGAACAATTACAGCTATGATAAAATCTAGGCTAGAGTACTAGAGGATATTCCCAAAATTTCCAAAGAAAGGCTTCGGCTTTCCTTTCATCTCCGACATATATTTATCATTGTGCACGCCAGAAAGATATATTGGATTATGTAAAAAAAAAAGAAAAATAGATGCAATTATCGAAGCACAAAATGCTTGGCACTTCACAGGAATCGTTACAAACGAACCAAGTTACGCTTATTTTAGTTAGCCAATAGACCAGGTTTATGACATGGCCGAGAAAGAGTGATCAAATTAAATTAGACCCGAGTCATAAAAATGTTTCACTAAATGTTTAATCATTTAATACGATAATAGTTATGATTAGGAATAAGAATGTACTGAATGTAGCAGATGATTTTCAACAATAAACAATTCACGCAGGAGTTTTGTCCAGTGTGAGAGACCTCCCGCCGTATACTGCGACCAGCGATTGGGGAGAGTTTGGACCTCTTGTCAGTTGTGGAGCGTTGCTGAGGTGGTAACAGGAGTTCCTCGCAGTCCGCTCCTATTGCAAGGAAGTAATGTTCGGACATGTAAGAAGCGGACAGAACGAGAGAGGATGAGAGTTTTTCAGCCTTGTAGGGTTCCGCGCTCAAGGGCGGCCTTGTGCCGTCCTAGGAGGTCAGAGAGGTCGTCATGCCGAGGAGGTTCTGGAATCTCCTCGGACTCGCACGACGGCCCAGAAGATAGCGTTGAGATGGGTGGTCCCTCTCAATGCTCAAACTAGACCTGAGAAATGGCTTCCTCAAAATGAAAGAGGACGCAGTAGTTCTCCGGCAGCAATTCGAAAGAGACCTCGAGACACCGTTGTCGAGCGCCAGGCTGTTAGGAAGATGATACATTTACACTGTACATGTGAATGTGTGTGTAAGCGTCAGAGGGCGTCCAGGTCATAGTTAGGACAAAAGACGATTGGCAGTCGTTGAGAAGCATCTGGAAGAGTCGGTTGACAACAAGCGTGCGTGCGAGTAGGTTTACGAGATATGTGTATAACTGTTGTGTGCTGAATAAAGTAAATTATTTATATTTCCGAATCCCTCCTATAGCTTTACACAGGCGAGCCACCGTGGGATTCTAGTCGGTAAGTTCGACACTACCTTCTAGGATGTGGCGGGCTGTCCATGAGGATTTCCTCACATATAAAAAAAAGATATAAATAATATTACTATTAACATCCTTTTCTACACATTTACAAATTTCAACAATTTTTAATTTCATATTTGCTATACAAAGATAACAACTGCGAGTTTGCTTTTAGCCTTAATTTATGGACTAGTTAACTAATTCTATGAATCGTGAACCTATTCATGACTTCCGAAATGACCTGTGACGGTCATAAAACCCCGCTTTTGAATTTCATCCAAAACTCTAATTTGTCAATCAGCATTGCAACTGTCCTACTTTTCGTTACGTTGGAAAGGGTAAGGAAAGTCTGCAAGGGCTTGAAGAACAGCACCTTTGGAAGGGCCGGGTAACTGTGTGGTTTGATATTTATAGGAAATGAGTGTTTATAGAGAGTGTCAGAGTGAGTAAGTGAATGAGTGAGTGAGTGAGCGAGTGAATGCGTGCCTGCGTGTGTGTCTGAAAGGAAGAAGGAGAGTGAGAACGAGATAGGAAGAGATTGATGAGAAGCGTTAATCTAAGGTGAGCGATCACACGGAGCAGACCGCATACGACAATTATAATTATAAAGACGATTACTATAAAGACAAATCTTTATGCTGCATAAATTTTTTTCCTACCCATTCGTTTTGATTCCTATATATTATGTTATATATATTCCTATATATTATATAATAAATATCCCTGAGTTACTTAGATTGAATTAGGGATCGTATTAGAATTTTCTATTTCAACAACACATAAATTTTCTCGACTGATTTTTATCGCATTTGTCGAGCTTCGCAGGTTGATTTCTCAAACCTTCGTCGTCTATTTAGCTACAATGATTCTTATCTTGTAATATGTCTTTGAACCAATTCAAATTAATTCCGAGTCAATCTATCGAGTAGTACGATCTTTTTTAATCAACAATGCGACATATTCTTTTGATGACCAGTTGGTGTGGTACGCTTTGAGACAAGAGCTGGTGTCACGGTAGTCCCGGGAATACAGAGATAGGATAATCATATTTCACATACCATAGCCATCGAAACAATAACTAAGCAGTAACAGCACACCTATGTAACCGGTCTCCAGCGATAACCCCTCCACAGGAACCAAATCCTTAATATAAACCCTCCCAAGTCAGTACTCGATATTCTATTCTGTTCTGTCAGAATATTCTGTATCGTTACTCTGTCAGTTTATAATAAATCTTGCAAAAACGATCGTAATTGAAGTACGAATATCTCACCTTACGTGCGGAACGTAAAATAATCTCAAATCGACGCGACACTGGCGTTTCTATTGATTGATTGATTTTAATGGATCCGATCTATTTGACGGACGATTTCCTTGAAAATGTTTACATTAACGCTATTTTGCCGATATATCTTTTCACTGACCATATATACATGTCGGGTTATCATTAGGATTGGGGTTAGGGGCGCGTAATGAATCTCCACCGGGATTACTCATCGTGGCCACACAATTCGAGGTATCGTTTATTGACACGAGCAAAGATATTACAATATTTGACAAGCGACTGAGATAATTAAGCAATGGTGACAATGATCTCAGATTCGGCAGCGAGTCCGCGATCAACGGGATAACAGCTATGCTTTCCTCACAAGTATGAATCACACTCGACTAACTCTTTATGCACGGATCGTAGAGACTAAAAAAACTCACTAAGGAGAGCTCTCAAAAGAGAATGAATTTTCCGTCGCGGTGATGCCGCGAAGGAAAACTATGATGGGGTGTGTCTAAGGGCACGAGATCATCGGATTCGTCGAGGACGACCTTCGTCCAGGAAGTGAAGGAAACAGACGTTGCCGTTAATTGGCTAATTTCTGTATAGGTGGTCCGAGAGAGATGCTAGCCGTTCTTGAAAGAATGTTGCTGGCGGGAAGTGTCTCTCGTGGGAAAACCCGATCTCCGGCATCCTCGCGTCTAAGGTCGCAGAAAAGACTGTTTGGTAACCAAATCCTCTGATTTATAGCGAGTCCTCGAACTAGTTGCAGGGATGCGTTGACATCTGGTAATCATCGTGCCCGAAGGATAGAGTCTCTATCTAGACGAAGTGTTTATCCCGTGACCGCGGTTACGCTCGGCGTTTTTTTTTTATTTGGCGCCTCGAACCCAAGCTCATTGTCTCGGCTTTTCCTAAGAATTCTAACGGGGAGGCTCGATGTCCTTTCATCTCCGACATACATATAATATAATATAATATATATGTATATCGGGTTCACATTACGATTAGGGTTAGAAGCGTGTAACGAATCCTCATTTGGATTAGACATTGTTATTACGCAATAGAGAAGATATTTACTAGCACAAATATGATTATTACAGAATCTGACAAGTAACCGTGGTAATTAGATACCCAAGATGCTAATGACAATGATCTTAGGTTCAATAAAGAATCCACGGTCAACGGGATAACAAATATACTTTCTTCCAAAGTCTAAGTCGGACTCTGTTAAAAACGTGAAATATCCACTGATCGTGAAGACGTTGTTTTACTCGCTGATGAAATCGCACGAGAATGTTTACTGTCGAGTGCCGCTACAACTATTCTTTTTAAGGAGAGCTATACAATTACCATTTTGATAGTTTTAATTGAAGGTGTCAACTGATGCTAAGCAAATAAACAAGCCTGTTGTTTCGTGATGTTTGAATAAATGTCTATTACCTATTTAAAAGCTCGTGTAACTTTAGATTGTATTAACGCTAATGGCGAATATAATTTAAACATTATTATTTTTCAGCTGAACACACATCAATGTTCTTTCTTGGTTCAATAGGATTTGTAATGGAAATAAATTATTGAAGGGAATATTTTCCAAAATATATGTCGAAACATAAGTAGAAAAATCTCTAACGATGCTTTTTCAAGAGCGATTAGAAGGCTTTATCCAGTATTTTTCTATTTTCTTTACCGTTATCTAAACCCGAAGGTCAACTGTTAAATGAGTTATTAACCACAGTTGGAGAATAACATTTTGAAAGTAAGCGCGAACGAGATAAATTTGTATAAATCAAAACTAAATTATTATTTCATCTAGAAACTTAAAAAAAAAAAAAATGGGCCAGCGGCTAGACTTCGTAAAAAGACTCGTTGAAAGTGAACATGCAAGCGGATATAACTTATACACAAAATATAGACAATTGTACTTATACATGCCTCGACTGAAAACAATTGTAGATATATATATTCGAATACGATAGGTTTCCAAACGAGGAATTTTTCACAATGAAGCTGTCTGAGAAATTTTGACCTGACATATGGTCAGATATAACAATTGAGCAAATATTAATGAAATCAATGTAAAACAATGCAAATGCAAGAAACATGGTCTGTACAACTCTCTTTTTTACTTTGACTGCCATGGCGAAGGGATCATTTGAAGATGTAGCAGAAGTGATAGCGAAGCAAAAAGATTAGGAAATTGTAAATAATGAACATTATATTGTTAGTAAGAGATGTAAATTTGAGTAGCTTATATATAATATAAATATTTAATTTGCAAGTACTGAGATAAACTTAATCTTTCTGTTGTTATTTATTATTAGATATTAATTATTCGTAAATATTTATTTCAATAATTTTACCTATTCGGAAATATTTATTTTTATATTGTTATTAATATATATACTATTCATATTGATCTTAATTTCTATATTGTTATACATTTGTAAATAAATATTTTTTTTTCATTGAAGAAATATGGTGATTACGATTATCATGGAATAAAAGTGAAAAATTGAATTACAAATTTGTCAATATTTCGATGAGCTAACCCAAATAAGAAAAAAGGCTTGATTTTGACGATTGATTACTGACGTAATGAACACCGATTCACTTTGAATGCGCGGGACCAATTTCATACACTTAAAACTCGCGCCGATCAGGTGATAGGTCGGGGATATACAAATATGTATAGCACGAAAAATTTAATTTATTATTGTCTCATTTTTAGTTTAATATAGCTGCAATAGAGCTGGGCAAAATTTGAAGAGAAAATATTTCAAATGCTACTTTAAATAATCGCTGTTCTGCGATTCAAATAAAATGGTACTTTAAATAGACAGTGAAATTGCGTCAAATAAAATATTTTTTTTCGATAATGATAAGTATAAAATAACATATTTTAACATATCCTGACGATGAAGATAGGTGATGAAAGAGGTGAGTATTATAATGCAAGAAATCATAATATTGTCAAAATAGATTTATTTTTCTCCTTTAGTATGGCTATTTGTATGTAACAGGATGCGTCGTTCAAAGTTTTCGTCGTTTAGGCTACTCCTCCACTGGTGACACAGGTTCAGAAACAGTAATACAATAGACAAACCATCCTGCATTCCGCAGTCATCGAAATGATAACCAGATAATAACAGGATAGCCACGTCTGATAGGAACCCGACGATAACCCCTCCGGATGGACCAAACCTTAATATAAAAATCTTTCGAAATCAGCACTCAACACACTTTTGTTACTTAATAACACATTGAACCGTTACTCTGTTGAATTCATGTAATAAATTTTACTATCATATCTAAAATCAGAACTAATCGAGAGCAAAATCAACTGCAATATTCCACTAAAAACACCCAAACACATCGAACACGCAGTAACAACATTGACAGCAATTATACAAGAAGCAGTATCGGCAACTACTATTCATGAACAAAACAACAGGCAAACAAAAATAATTCCAAAGGACATCCTTGACAAAATCAGAGAAAAAAGGAAAGCGAAAGCAAAATGGCAACAACATAGAGCACGTGAAAAGAAAAAACATATAAACAAACTTGTAAAGGAAATAGAAGGTAAAATAAAAGATCATAATAATAAGGAATTCACAAAATTCATAGCAACACTATGCGCACGAGAATGCCAACTACTCTTTGTGGAAAACCCCAGTAAATGCAACGATTTTATATTTACACTAAGAAAATGGAAACCGCCAAATCAAATTTAATAGTACGCATATAACACAAACAAGACAAGTTAAATACCCGGGACTCCACTTAGTCACACACAACTTACATGGAAACAACATACTAAATCAATTATAAACAAAATACGGATAAAAAGAAGACAGATGTACTAGCTAACTAGTCAAAACTCTAAACTCAGAATAGAAAATAAACTAAACATCTACAATACGATAATAAAACCAATTTGGACGTACGAAATACCGCTATGGAGGACAGCAGCAATGAGCCAAATAAATAAACTAGAGCCGCTACAATCAAAGATACTGAGAACAATAGTCAACACCCCATGGTATGTCAGAAACGAGGACATACTCAAAGGCTTAAAAATACCAATGGTTAAAGAAGAAATCGGCAGGTACACAGAAAAGTTCAAGGAAAGAACAGCAACACGTCCAAACCAGCTGGCTGCTGAAGCGAACAAAACTCTCATAAAAAGAAGACTAAACAGAAAACACACCACTGACCTCACTAAAGAAATAAAATAGTTAAACTCGGAGACGGTATCCCACTGAGGGTATCCTTCCATATGTTAGTTAGCAGTAAAGCTAGACAAATTTACCGGATATCCAGCTGGACATATTGAAAAGTACAAATTAAATAAAAAGAAAAAAAAACGTTATGGCTCGTGTAGAGCGCGAGACGTGACATTCAGCAATTCGTATAAATGCTGGTAATAATAATTATTAGTTACTATCCATATTTACTTTCTTTAACATATTTCAAAGTCATTTACATCGGCGAGGTCACCATTCTCAAAAATTATATTTAGTTAATTACTTACAATTACAAGTTCCTTTTCGTTTAATAAGGCAAATTATAACGAATGCGAGAAGGAAGAAAGGAAAAGAAGCCCATTTATGTATATGTATTTGTTTCTATATCATATAATTTTATCAATATAAATTTAGTTCCAATTCAAGTTTTACATTGATTAGTCGCGTATCTAGCGGATTTGGTAGGTATTCGCACTGATAAATATCGGCTAATACGCAGAATGGGATACATAAATCGGGGCACCTAAATAACTTCGTCATTAATATTATGAAAAGAACTACGCAGGGCAAGGTTATGCTATTTGGTAGATAATTTTTTTTCTGAAAGACATTATTTTAAATATGATTTTAAGATCATCATCATTTATTTGTGCGTCAACATATTTTTTTTAGTACATTCATTGATCCATCTCGATATTCACAATAAATATTTAATTTAACAATTACTTTAACTCTAATTTGCCAAATTGCAAGTATAAAGTTCAAAAAGAACGTAAATACAAGAATACCATTGCGTGTCTTTCCTTGTCCTACATATATAGTAGAATTTTGATTATCGGAACTAATAATGATAAATGTATTTGAATTATAGAACAACAGCTTTTTCCGTACTTCAAACTACATGGAACAAGCAAACAATTGAACGCTACATAAAATCGTACGTGTTTCACAATTTCTTATCGCTAAATCATATTATATCTCTTAATATATTTTTTAATATTCACGTTCTAATGGAAGCAATTCCACCGAATTACTTTCATTTTGTGTTTCCAACCATGTTAGCTCTTTTTTGAGAGCTACGAATGAGAAGGTCCAACTAAATCGTCGATAATATCCATGTCCACATGTTCACCCAGACTATTGTTTTTAAATTCTCCAAGAACTTCGTCGGTAAATATCTTCTTGAGCAAATCATATTCGTTATCAATATGATACCAGCTTATCACATCGATTTTCTTGCACAGTTCGCATCCAGGTAAGCTATGCAGCAATTCAAGTGTTCTAGATACGTCAGCTTTCCATTTTCTTATGTATTCCTTCCGCATGATTTTACGCTGCAAAAGATTATCCCACGAGATCGTCAGTATTGCATCGTCAACATATGACCAAGCATCCTGTAGAATGCGGCAGCAATCCCACATGCTTAATTCTTTATGGAGGTCTATCACGTCTTGCCCCGTATTGTAGATAGGTAATGGCATTATTGTATCCAACAATTGTTTTCGGTGCTTTCGCTTGAAACATGTGATTATTCCACAATTCATTGGTTGTATGTGTGGTGATACGTCACGTGGAGGACCCATAACTGTAATGAATGGATCTATACCATTAAGATTATGGAGATCGTGAAGCGACGTAGTATTATCCAGTAACAACAAAGATTTCTCCCTGCATCCGTCCTCCCTTTCCTGTCTTTCTTTAACTGATTCTAAAAAATGTTCTTTGTACCATTGTGTGAAAATGGTACTGTTCATACGAGCATTGGGGTTTGACTTGTAGATAGTTGAGAAGGCACCTGTATTGAAATTGTATAAACTGTGAGTTTCCGGAACTTTGCCGATTATTAGTATCGGCAACTTGTGACGTCCGGTAGCATTTGCACAAAAAAGTGCAGTAACGTAATCTTCGCACATTTTTAGGCTACCTGTCAAATTCGCATAGTTCCAAATCGAAGTTTTTTCTGGTACTGCTTTCCACATTATTGTTGTGTAAATGACATTGTAAACGTTCTTCAATGAGTACCCATATTCTTGTAGTACTCTGTTAAAATTATCTGCAAAGGCTTCCGTTGTATCGAATTTATTTGGGGTTGGCAATTTCGCCCTAATATCCGCATTAGTAATACGGTAGCGTTTTTTAAAGCCTAGAAACCAAGAAGAATGGGCACTGAAACCAGGATGTCCGTCTAATTTTTCATTCATTTCCACAGCTTTACTCTTTATATCTGCTTCTGTCATTTGTAAGCATCTTTCCTTACATCGCAAGTACCAGTGGAGAACAGCCTTATCTATATCCACTCTACGTGGCCCTGTTACACGTTTTGTGGAATCGCTAAAACCCATTGTGCTGTTCTTGAATTGTTTTTTAATCTCTTCTCTATGTATATATATTTTGTACACTGTGGATCGTGAAATACCGTACTTTTCTATTATGGTTCGTCCAGATTCACCTGTTTCTTTCATCAAAATGATGTCGTATTTTTCGATAATTCTCAAATTTACCGGTTTTCGTCTCGGCATCATTATTATTTGAAACGTTTCGAATGTAAATACAGTACTGAAATGTTGAGACGAGATTTCATTTCGACAGTTGTTGTCGTCGACAATTTTGACAGGGGAAATAAATACAATGTATATTAAACACGTATATACGTATATACGTATATGAGATACATTATAGGGAATTATACAATATTCTGATGATAGAACGTTCGGATAATGTATGTACGCAATGTATAATCGAGGTTATGCTGTATATCAAAGGAACAAATAATATTCGACCGGAAGTTGACATTAAGCAGGCAGCACGAAAGTAAGACTTTGGTATGAGATTATTATGAGAATAATAACAATTTTAATGCAAACAGTTTATAAATCAATAGTTTTCTGTAACTTAATTTATACTTCTGTCCATCCTATAAACGATTCTACGAATATTCCAAATGTTCTTTTCATGGATTTATTCTTCGAATACTTTTACGTAATTTTGAAAAGGAAAAAATAATAAATTTAACTACAAAGATAAACGATTTAAAAATGAATTATAATTTTGTCATCGTGCTTTATTGTTAATATCGAGTAATTTGAAAACAGAATCTTTTTCTGTAGAAAATTCAACGTAAAATATATCAGGTCTGTAAGTATGAAACCGGAATTTGCCTATAGATGGCCCTAGCTGATAATGTAGTTATCACTAAACTGCGTCATTGATGCCAAAAGTCATTGTTGACATCTCACAAACATTTTCGACTCGCAACAATACAAGTTTCATACAACAGCATAGTTTGTAATAGCGTTGAACATGTCGAATTTTGTGCCTAGAAACTACGATTTGCGGACAGCATTGATTTTCTGTTACCATTTGAAGAAAACTACTGCAGAATCGCATCGAATGCTTGTCGGAGCTTACGGTGAGCATGCTCTTGGTAAATCACAGTGCTTGGAGTGGTTTAAAAAATTCAGAAGTGACAATTTTGACGTGAGGAACGAAGAACGTGGAAGACCACCGAAAAAGTTTCAAGACAGCGAATTGCAAGCATTGTTGGATGAGGATGGCGTTCAAACGCAACAACAACTCGCTGATCAATTAAACGTGACACGAGAAGCCGTCTCCATACGTTTGAAAGCCATGGGAAAGATCTAGAAGGTGGGAAAATGGGTTCCACATGAACTGAATGGAAGACAGCAGGAAAACCGAAAAACCACTTGCGAAATGCTGCTCGCCAGATACAAAAGAAAGTCATTTCTCCACCGAATTGTAACTGGCGATGAAAAGTGGATGTATTTTGAGAATCCTAAGCGTAAAAGATCATGGGTAGCTCCAGGCGAACCACCGACATCGACTACAAGACCAAATCGCTATGGACGGAAGACAATGCTCTGTGTTTGGTGGGATCAGAAGGGTGTGATCTATTATGAGGTGTTAAAACCTGGCGAAACCGTTAATACTAAGCGCTACCGACAACAAATGATCGATTTGAATCAAGCTTTGCGTGAAAAACGACCAGAATATCAAAAAAGGCAACACAAAGTAATTTTGCTTCATGATAATGCACCATCACATACAGCAAAACCGGTCAAGGAAACGATTGAAGCATTCAGTTGGGAAATACTTTCGCACGCGGCTTACTCACCAGACTTGGCTCCGTCCGATTACTATTTATTTACATCGATGGGACACGCACTTTCTGACCAGCACTTCACTTCTTACGAAAATGTACAAAAATGGCTCGATGACTGGTTTGCCTCAAAAGAGCGACAGTTTTTTCTGGCGTGGATACACCAATTGCCAGGCAGGTGGGAAAAATGTATAGCTAGCGATGGGCAATACTTCCAATAAAATATTTTTAATTATTTTCATACAATAAACGTGTATTTTCTATACAAAAATTCCGGTTTCATATTTACATACCTGAAATATTAATGTATCTATGAAATATGAATTCGTCGAACAAAGAGTTTCATACTTTCCACATAAAGCGATTACTACTAGTGTCAATTTAACTCATTTTATACGTTTTGGTCCATCTTCTTCGCGTAGTGATCAATTCCTTCCTTGTAATTTAAACGTGCGTAAGTTAAATATATAGGGTCTACACACAGGTACTAGCCAGCTTTTTTTCGTATAAATGGTAAATATATGAGGGAAATGAAAGGATACACAATTTTACCATTTTTTATAATCAATGTAATAACGTACATCATTGACCAGGAGCACTAGTACTGGAACCCAAATTTCTCGCTCCAAAAATGCTTTTCAATAAATTGGCGTCGTGATACAATTATAATCCGAGGTGTATGTTAATCTTTTAATTTGCAGTCTTGAATGTCACTTCCCCACTTCCTAAGTTCAACTCCGTTTATTTCAAACTTAAACACGTTGTGTAGGAAATTGTTCACTGCTTTGTAATTGTAAAAATGGAACTTATTCACTTGAAAGTATATATATTAATCTATATCTTGAACAGTGGACAGTAACAGTCGTATTGAACATGCTCCTTAAATTTCATGAATAAGAAATACTGATAAATGTAAAACTATACGCAACATGTAAACATTTCTTTTGTTTGCAGTCTTGTATAGCCTTGAGATCTTGAAAGAAATGATGTATATCAACATGATTAAAGTTATATTAATGTATGAAACAATAATGTATAATACAAAAAAATATGTCACATTCTGTTTAAAAAAATTAGAATTCATCATTTACCGGAAAATACTGTAAGCATGAAGAATTAAAATATATGCTATCACGCTAATTGCAAAATGTGGTAAAAATGTTCCCACGTTAATTTTTTTTCGTACACTTAGTATTCACGGTAAAAGCATTGACCTGATACTGTATGAGCACTGACTAAGCACTAAGTACACTTTGACTTTAGCTATTTTCAACCCTTCTCAACGAATGTTTACGATAAGATGAACTGAGAATATTTTCATCTCATGTTATTATAAATTAATAACATCGTTCATAATTTAAGACTATTCACTGTGGGATCAGCAATTCTAGCATCAAGTTTTCGCATTTTTAGATCATTTTTTGGAATGGTGTGTGCACCTCCGAAAGCGATACTAAGCTCTTCGGGGATCGTCCAGACAGTCATCCGCCTATTGGATTTTTTTATTATTTATTTGTTTGAATTTTACAATTTGTCCAGAAGGACATTTGGTAAAATGTTATAACTTGAAAAATATAGCATGTGGATGGTTACCCCCAGCGGGGTTCCATCTTCCAGGTTGTTTATTGTATTTCTATTGTGAGGTCTGCGGGATGCTTCTTCTTCAGTCTTCTTTCTATTATGGTTTCATTTGTTTCAACTACAAGCTGGTTTGGGTATGTTGCGAGTCTTTCTTTGTACTTTATTGCGTATCTAGCGATTTCCTCTTTTACTGTTGGAATTTTTAGATCTTTTTGTATATCTTTATTTCTGACGTACCATGGAGCGTTAACTATTATTCTTAAAATTTTTGGACGTTCTGTCTCTATTTTATTTATGTGACTCATTGTTGCCGTCCCCCATAGTGGGATTCCGTATGTCCAGATTGGTTTGATTATTGTTTTGTATATATTTAGTTTATTCGTTATGCTTAATTTAGATTTTCTATTGGTTAACCAGTACATCTTTTCCCTTATTTCACGTATTCTGCTTATTATTGATTTTATGTGATGCTTCCATGTAATATGTGTGTCTAAATGTATTCCTAGATATTTGACTTGATTTGCTTGACTATGTAGGTGATGCTTGATGTCATTTTTTATTATTACTGCAGTTCCTCCATGTGCTTTACCTGAGGGGTGTTTGGTCTCGCAGATGGTGTAGTACGGAATTTTCATGTAACTTTTTAGAGTGAAATGTGTTTCCGAGACAAGTAGTATATCAATATTATTTTTATACAAAAATGTTTTAGTTTCGTGGGCTCGCTGTTGCAAGTCATTGGAGTTCCAGGCTACTATTTTCAGCATGTCCATCTCTATTTTTTACTTAGCAAGTTTGTGAATAGTTGTAACATGACTGTTGTTTGTTGTACTTGTTGTCTTAGTACTGTGTTTAGCTCACTTACCATTTTTCCCAGCATTTCCATACCTTTAGTGGATTGTTCGAGCATTTCTTTGATTTCTGTAACGTCTTCGATGTTATTGCTTTGATTCTGATTGTTTGTAGGCGTTGTTTGGCTAATGTTTTTAGTTACTTGCGCATAGCTTCGGTTACCTTGGGGATCTATATTTCTGTTTATAGCGTTTGGTTCGTACTGTGCTTTCAATGTTGTTTCATTATCTGTTATGCTTCGTTGTGGTTGGTAGTTATTGTATGATCTATTGCGAAGTGGAGGAAACAGTTTACGTTGTATTTGTTTCCTTATTTCACATCCTTTGTAGCTGGCTGGGTGGTTTCCGTTACAGTCATAGCATCTAACTTCTATTTTTCCTGTGTATGGGCAGTGTATTGTTAGGTGATTTTTTGCACATTTAACACATGGCGGGCTTCTGTTACAATAATTTTTTGTGTGACCGTATTGTTGGCACCGCATACATTGTGGTATATCTTTTTTGTAGCGTGGTGGTTCTACCGTTACAATTGTATTTAGTATCTTTTTTAATTCATATATTTCCTTGTTATTGGTTCTGGGTTCCAGTTCTGTTAAGAATAATGGTAATGGTTGCTTCGTATCGTATCTTGTCATATTGTTTATTGTTCTTGTTTGATGGCCAATTTTTCCTAGTTCTTCACTTAATTTTTTTGTGTTTGTTTTTAGATGTAATCCTCTTATAACTATTTTATAGCTCCTTTCCGTTTTGAGTTGGTACGTGTGGTACATAACATTTTTTTCCTTTAGTTCTTTTATCACTTTCCTATAAACTCCTGGAGTGTTTGTTTGAATTTTTACTTGTTCTAATTTTGTTTGTTTTATAGTGTAGTTATTCTTCCCGACTGTATTGTTTAGTAGATCAATAAGCCGGTCTATTGTTTGGGCCTCAACAAATATTGGTGGTGGTTTTGATATGTAAGTTGATTTGGTTGTGGTTTTGCTTGTCGGGTCATTGTCTATTTCTTCCGTTAATGAGCTAAAGGAGTTTCTTAAAGGTAATTCTTGCTTTTCTGTATCTGAGTTTCCTGCAGCACTTGTGCGTGGAATTATTTTACGTTTTTTGCTTGTCTTTGCTAGTTTCCAGTTTTCGTCCTGGTAACTTCTTTCGTTATCGTGTCTGCACTTCTCCTGTCTCCACTGCTCTTCCATTTCTTCTGTTTCCATATCGTTTTGGTTGTTACTATTTTGCTATTGTTGTTTCAAGCCTGGTAAATCTAACGACCCATTTATATAATATTTTTCTCATTTGGTTGCAATCTTAATTGTTGGTATCGGCTGCTGCATTGTTTGTCACTACCACTATTCGTAACTGTTGAAGTGGTCACAACTTCTAAGAAAACTCTACATCTAGTTTTTGTTTTCTTAAGCATTGTTGAAGCCATCGACAGCGATAGACAAAAGATTGGGACGAAGGCAAACCATAAACAGTAGACAGGCGACGTTGGCTTCAGGTTTCTTTTTTCAGTTATAGAGTAACACTGCTAGCGTGCGGATCTGGACCAGCTCATATATTGTATTCCTTCTTTGTATTTACGCTTCAGCTTAAAATATATATATTTTCTATCTTACAATTTATCCACGCGTCTCTTTCCATTCATATACACCTAATAACCTCAACAGTAACACTTTTCTGAATCACTTGACTGGAGCACACGTCTGTTCACCTCGGTTGCCCGAGCAGGAATGAGAACACCATGGAAGAGAACATGCAACAGAACTTCGAAGGAATCAAGAGGCCGAAAATGAGACAGCATGCGAAACTCATATTCAAGTCCGGAGCGAAGAACAGATATAGCTGCCACTAGGTACTCGAGATGTCGAAGGAAGCCCGGAACCTACTAATGAGGACAGAAAAGCTACACGTTGGTTAGTGCTGTTGCAGGGTGCTGGCTGACATTGATGCAACCAGATATTAAGAATGTCACAGCTATAATTATGTCTGTAAGTACTATAAGTTAGAAGAGGTAACATCTAACCACTGTGTAACTATTAGACACAATTTTGGAACTTGCTGAAGTGTTAGAACTGTATAAAACCAGAAATGAAATCGTGTAAGAGCGTAACGAACAAACCTTGCCCCATTCTCAGAGCAGCAGTTAATCAGTTAAGAATTAACTATGGCTTATATCTTATGAATTCGCAAGACACGATATGGCACACTACGGAGGATATGGTTGAAATAACCGAATGCACAATATTTAAGCACAGTGCTTAACGAAAGTCATTCAGGAACACATTCGGAAACAGAGTCATCGGCATCGGTATGACAGAGACGCCACGCTCATGAATCACTTGATTGCCGTCGATTGTGCATATACTTGATACTCAAACTCGAAAAATACTGTAATGCGCATTTCGTATCCATAGAAATGAAAACAAGCAACCACACTATCTATATTGTATCTGCATATTTTCAATGTTATGACCGAATACACACCCACTTCTACCATCTTAACTATGTTCTGTACAATCCCCAAGGTCGCTATCTTACTGCTTGTATTTTATTTTATTTTGACAAACAGACTTCTCGCCCTGAAAATGTCAAAAGCAATGCAAAGAACAGTCTTTTCGAAGCATTCTGCCAGTCACTATCTGGCATTCTTTCTTGCATTGCAATTTCAATTATTTAATTTATTCTTATTTTATTAATTATTTATTCTTATTTTTATATTGCTCGTTTATTTCTTTTTTCATTCTATAGTTATTTTGCATTAAACTTTAGTACAAAATTTAAGTTTCTAGAGTAAATATCAATGATATTTATCATCAGTGATAGTATTGAGACACAGTGTTAGAGTATAATGACAATTCCTTGCCATCCTTTTATGTTATAATAGCCTTTTTAATCTTTTTGTGGTTTGTTTGTCGTCGCTTTTAGTTTTAGTTTTTTAGTATGTTCTTAATTTTGTAGTTTTTCAACTACAATTTCGTTTTTGTTTCATTATGAAATGTATATCAATAGCGTAAGCGAGGACAGACGATTCGCAGTGAGGTACGAAATATAATCCGTCGTGTAACTGGAAAATGTGAAGAAGAGGCAAAAAAAGATAAAAAACTTTTAGATCGATGAAACAATACAATATTCATGTCTCAGAGCATGCTTGAGTTTTAGCGAAAACAATACATTCAAATAATACAATACATATAATACTATTATTTAGAATTTGATTCCGCACTACATTCTATGCTGCTATAACTATCATTTATATTTATCGCGTTAGCCGTAGAATTTGAGCTAGGGGCGCGTGGGGATTCTTCGCGGGTATTGGCCATCGTTGATGCACAATCGCGACAACGTTTATTCGCGCAAGTTCGAATGTCACAGACACGAACGGGTTGATAAGTAACCGCGGTGGTTGGACGTTAAGGACAATGGCCTTCGATTCAACAACGAATCTGCGGTCAACGGGACAGCCGTCACACGTCTCTCCAGAATCTAAATTAGACTCTTCGTCAATTAAGGTATTCGCTGATCGCAAACGTTATACTCGCTTGAGGATATCGCACGAGAATGTGTCTCTCCGTCATCGTGATGCTGCCGAAGAAAACTATGATGGGGTGTGTCCCAGGACACGAGATCATCGGATTCGTTGAGGACAATCCTCGTTCAGAAAGTGAGGGAAATGAACGCCGCCGTTAATTGGCCAATCTCTATGTTGGTGGTTAGAAAAGGATGCTAGCCGCCCTTGAGAGAAAGCCGCTAGCCGCATCGCGCGTGCGAAAGACAAATCTTCTGTATCTTCCCGACAGGGGCTGTTTATAAATTTGAAGGACATTGGTTGACTAAATATTGAGATCTATGGTGGGACCGCCAAGCCATCCGAACATATACTGTGAATAATGCATCGGCATCTGGCTATCGTCTTGCCAGACAAAGACTAGGGTCTGCGTGTGACAAGTCACGCGGCAGAGACCGTTGGACTGTTTACTGTTGGGTACCGATATCTCTTCTTAAGGAGAGCTATGTAATTCTATACTTCCGTTAGGCAAAACGTTTGTCCCGTGACCGCGGCTACGTTCGGCGACTAGTTGTTGCCTTGAACCCAAGCTCATTATCGCAACTACAATCGGTTTAACTCATAATAATTTATAACGACTAAAGATTTATGGAGATCGCTTTAATTTATAAAGATTTATAAACGCTAAAAGTTTACACAGACAGTGCTTGACATTTTTCTAACGAATTCCAAAGGAGGGTGCCCGGTATCCTTTCATCTCCGACATATTTATAATGAAAAGTTCGATCATCCTCTCGCTTATGTTATTTAAATTCCAAAAATGTTTCTCAACTATGCTCAGAGACTCGAAGAACAACCATTTAACTTCTGGTATTTTGAATGTCACATTCTTTCTTGCAACGCAATTCTTTGTTTGCACCCATATCATTTCTATCAGATTTAATGCACAATAACTCGGCGGAAGTCGAAGTACGACGGGGGACGCGTGATGGCGCCTACTCCTGACGCGATAGAAACACCTGGTTGTCGCTTGTCCGTCGCGCTGTGGTTCTGGTAATTTCTGGAGAGTTGGTACTGACGGCGGGAACACCACAAGACTTTTGAAAAATGTAAAGGTTAAAGATCCCTTCTTTTTAATAAAATAAGCAAGAATA
>CM026121.1:8227161-8262008 GCA_014825825.1 Bombus turneri | reverse complement strand
GCACTGTAGAGCATTGGTACTGTTATGTTTTCTTAAGGAGGGCTAAGTAATTCTATACTTTCACTAGGCAAAATATCCATCCCGTGACCGCGGCTACGCTCGGCGTTTTGTCTGGCGCCTCGAACTCAAGCTCATTGTCTCGGCTTTTCCTAAGAATTCTAATCGGGAGGCCCGATGTCTTTTCATCTCCGACATATATTATAACCTGTTAACCGCAGTGTTATACTAATTTGAACCACCCCTATTATCCCAATCGAAATAAGGGGATCGATCAGTTTGTAGCGTCGATAATCCCGAATTATAGCGACTCCCGTTGACGCGCCTCCTTCGCGATCGCGTTCTCCGCGAACGGTCGAATATGTATCGACAAAAACTGAGTATGTTATTATTGTCGGCTTCACAACCTAGAGCGCTGGCATCTTGAATACAGGATAGAAGAAGCGCAATCGCACCGGTTGCACTCAAACGGATATACGCTATCACAAGTCTATCAATATGTACGAAAGGCGTATATATATACGTTTTTACGAGTCTCTGAATATATACGAAGAGTGTAAATATACATCCTCTACATTTTTCTTACTGTAACACCTTTACCGTTTCACCAATTCATTCAATATGGAATTTATCGTCCCATGCAAAATAGCAATTGAATATCGGTAATTGTTTCAATAATGTTCAGTCACTTGTCTTCGTATTGTTCAGTTAAATTCCACTGCTTTCGTACGTACACTCTCGTATAATCGCACTGTGTATTGTCTCGTAGAAACTTTTTTTTACTCCATATGTAAGTGTTTATTTAATTCAATTTGTAATTAATTCTTTAATTTTATTCATTCGTTATTTTTCTAAATAATATACTACGCCCATAAAAGGTTTGGTCAGAAGGAAAGAAAACGTGTACAGATAAGTAGTAGTGAAGAGAAAGAAATAGAGTTTCCTAATAAAACATTATCCTCCTTTGAAGAAGAGAATTTCATTAAAAACAAAAACAAAAAAAACAATAAGCGTTTTGCGCTTATTGAGTTATGACTTAGAATCAGAAAATAGAGACCAAGATGGTTCTTACCAAAAAATACGTATTTTCAACGGCAATTCCATTTGTGGACATCTGTTGGTCGGACCAAAATTCTAAGTCTGAAAATACACAATTTTGATGCAAAAGATTTTGGATGCAAAGCAACCCTGCAAAACTTGTCGGTACCTTTAGACTATTTCAAATTATTTTTTCCAGAATTTTTAGCAAATTTCATTGCAGAAGAAACAAATAACTATCAAAATTTTCTAAAAAGAAAGCGTCACTAAAAAAGTAATTCGCGAATAAATTCATGGTATAATACTAACATAGAAGAAACGTATTGTTTTTGGGCACCGTGTTCTTAATGTCACGCGTAAAGAAATTTTCTTACTCGGAATAGTGGTCGAACGACAAAATTATAAATACTGACATTTTTCATAATATTATGCCTCGAGACAGATTTTTTAACTTAATGTAATGCCTACATTTTAGCAATCCCGAAGTATCAAATTGCGAAGATAAATTGTTCAAAGTTCGTAAACTAAATGATAGATTTTGATTGTTTTTAAAACAAAATTTCTATCCCTTTCAGAATATTTGTATCGGCGAAAGTTTATTATTGTTCAAAGGTCGCTTATCGTTCAAACGATTTATTTCATCTAAACGCAATCGATTTTACATAAAGTCCTTCGTTGTTTGCAACTTCGCAACTTCGCAACTTCGCGTAAAACGGGGTATATTTTAGACAGGCTTGTATATTCAAGTTCACAAGCACAAATTTCTGGATAAATCCGGTAATATAGCCATGACTCTAATGATCCAATTATCTCGGGAAAGGTCACAGTTTATATATCGATAACTGGTACAAGTCAAATTTTATTTACCACCTTACACTTGAACCAAACAAATGCTTGTGATATCGTAAAAAACCGCAACTATATTCCATTTATTCCAAACAAATTACAAAAAGAAGAAATACCATTTCCATTAACTGAATCTCTAATATGTATAAAATGCCAGGATAAAAGAGAAGTTTGGATGTTTACCAGTTTACACTATGCTGATATGGTAGATACAGAGAAGCTTCATTACCGAACAAAATTGCAGACCAAAAAAACCGATATGTGTTCAAGGTTACAATCGTTTTATGGATGCTGTCTATAATATTGATATAGTTATTAGTACCATTGAGTGCATATTAAAAAGTTATAAATGATGTAAAAAATTCGTTTTTCGTTTATTAGATGCAAGTATTTGGAACACATATGTTTTGTATAAATACGTATCAGGTAAAAAGTTACATTTCGTGACATTTCATTTACAACTGATAAAATAAATATTTGAAAAATATCTACGAACTTCAAATATATACCAAACGAAACGTAATACTGAACATCCATTACATCTTATTGAAAGGCATGAGATGGTTATGGGTGCAATAATAAGCGGATCGGTTTTAAACTCGACAAGCTTTATTGATTGATGTCGTGCGTACAAGCGGTTCGTCGGACTGTTCGGTGTAACGGTCGGAAACATTCTGTCTCGAGTCGGATTGTCGAAGACGCTCGTTGGATCGCCCGCTAATCGTTGGGTTCGGTCTCTTGTCTGAAGTGTTTTTGTTTATATTCTCGTCGCCTCGCCGTTACCCGAGACGACGGTTATACAGAGTATCTAACGCCACAGGCATTTAAAAAAATTATTAAATAATGTAATTGTATATGTATATGTATGAAAAAATAATTCCGTAGTTAGTTTTTATAATTACTAATTGTCAATTCATTACAGCGCAAGCAATACAAATCACGCCATCAGTATATAGCAATATATTGTTTATTGCGGCATATGGTTTTAAAAATTCAAATTCTCTACATCGTCGCATGACTTGTTCAATATGAATACATAAGGTTGCCACTCTTTTCGCTTATGATACTCCTTCCTTTATAGGTTTAATTGCCACGAATTTTTTTCCATTGCTTTCCAAGTTATGTGGGTCTCATTCATGGAAGGATAAGCCACAGCGTAGATTTTGTAGGTAAATGACGTCGAATTGGTTATGTTTTCGGTACATGTAAATCTAAATCATAATTTAATTACGTTTCATTCATTTAATTACAGCCACTTGCAATTAATAATATAGTGTCGTAAATATTATCATATCTTTTCAAACAACTTTGTTTTTTTTCGTCAGTGTCAGGATCAACTCTTTAAGACCTTGTGAGGCGTTGCAAACTCTGTTGCTGCGGGTGCGACGAAACTAGCAGGAAGAACAATTCTGACCTGCAGGACTGGAGCTGATGCGATGATGAACGATCCGGTGGCGGTGCTGGAGGCGGAGAATGAGGCCCTTCAGGTGGAGATTTACGGAAGAGCATCGTATGCCCCCCCCCCTCAAGAATATTTGCGATGTGGTACCTCCGCCTCTGGTATCAGGCTGTCCCGCCCTTCGGTGAGACTTCGTGTCTTGTCGCACTAGAGAGAAAACTCGGGGAGCTGGGCCCTTCGATCATGAAGGCGATAGAGGAGCACCTTCAAAGGATGCTGAGGAGGGGGAAATGTACTGGGTTCCCCTGCCCAAGTTAAAAGTGGAAAAGCGACTGAAGGTACAGCCTTGCGATGGCCCCCAAGGGTGTCGACGCAATGTGATTTCTGCCCAGTGGTCTGCATGTCAAAGTGAAGAAATTCAAAAAAGCGTGGGTAAACGGCGGGAGTAACTATGACTCTCTTAATGGAGCAAGCAATACGCCGCTGGACTTAGACGCGTACACTGGAAAAGAAATACGCCGTTGGACTTGGCCGCGTATTGTGATCTCTTAAGGACTGTAAGCAGCATGCCGCTGTTAAACGGTTGTGCTGTGGATCCTTGGGAGGGTCATAGTCGCTCGAGGGAGAGAAGACCTCGGTCTTGTCTGCCCAAGTCGCACTCCTACCTGCGCTACTCTCCGCGTGGGGAATAATCACCCAGATGCGGTGTCCATGGCTAAACGGAGTGCGACGAAGAAGGAGCGGAAGACAACAAAATTTAAATAATTGGCTTGCCGATTTAACGATGTTACAACCGTGAAGACATGGACTTTTACCAAATTAATAAGGGAACCCCGTTCCTTTGTTTACTACGATGACGACTTGGCATGTAATGGAAAATGAGAAGGATCTGTATGGAATAATTAACTTGGATAGCAGAACTTTTAAATTGCAAAAATTAGTAATTATAATGAAGCCTCGGACCCAGCGCTTCTCGGTCCCGGAAGAGCTGTGGCGGATTTATCCGCTCCGAAGGGGACCATGGTTGACGACTCGATTTTGTCCATGGACACGAATTGTAAAATAATGGTGCTGTTAATTGGAGACAAGGTTGCTTGTACGATCTGCAAGAAAAGGGAAGTTCACCTTTTCATTATGACACTGGCAGACTTGGACAGGCACCTCGGTCTTCATCATGTGGATACCCGTATTCAATGGGGATGTTTGCACTGTGAAAGGAGTTTTCCAAAGCTTCATGGGGCGAGGTGCCACTTACCAATGTGTAGTGGCACAAGTTTAAGGAAAGAGGGAGCATATAAGTGTGGAGCTTGCCCCATGACTTTTGGAACTCAAAGAGGGCTATCCACTCATGAACGGCATGCGCACCCTGCCGTAAGAAATGATAAAAGAAGGGGAGCGGAGCCGCCAAATATTAGAAATTGGACGGTAGAAGAGGTTAACCTCCTCAAGGAGCTCGACGAATTATATAAGGATTATAGATAACCGAACATAGAGATAAGCAAAATCCTCACTACTGAAACTGTTGAGCAAATTAAGAATGAAAGGAAAAAATATTAAAACAAGTAGTGAGGAAGGGAGCTCCCAGGAGTCAGAGGGAGGGTGCGATCCGGTTAACTCAGGCAATGCCCCAGCGTGGAGCGATAACGATGAGGTAAATAGGGATTCGATTATCGAATGGCGACGCAGTCCGAGGAACGAAATTGAAAAAACTTCCAAAGTCCCCCCTCCCACACAAAAGATATATAATGAATTAAAGAGTGTGTAGGATAAATTTAACGGAACGGATTTAATTTTAGCGGCCAAAATGGATAAATTTGTCGGCACATCTCTATATAGAGCGTTAGTGAAAAGCGACGCAAGTGAGAAAGATAGGCCCCAAAATCAGAAAAGAAGTAAGAATGATAAGGGATGAAATAATGGACGAAATGTTAACAATAAGGAAGACAGGAATCAGAGACGCAGATATTTATACGCACGTTGCCAGGAATGTTTAAAGAATGTCCGAGGAAGTTAGCCGATGTAGTGGTGAATGATAATTTGGCTTACTTTTAGCACCTGCCAGACAACCTCCTGAAGCAAAGGAAGTGGAGAAATTATATAAGGATTTATAGAAAAAGACGAGTCCATCAGACCCTCCAATACCGCAAGGATGTCCTTCAGGAGGTTTTATTCATGAGCATTTCCCACCTATTATCGCTGAGGAAATTAGTGGCAGGATAAAGAAAATAAGGCATAGAACAGCCGCAGGCCCGGATGGTTTGGAAAAGAAACATTTATTAATTCCAGGCTTGCTCAAAGTACTGGCTTTATTTTTCAACATTATATGTTATACTTCTCACTATAAGGAGAGTTGGAGGGAGAATAGGACCACATTAATAACAAAACCCAATAAAGATCCAAGCAAGGCCGAGAACTGGCGACCAATCATGATAGGTCCTGTTCTTGCGAGAATTTTCTCTTCAACTCTCGACAGAAGAATAAGACCGGGCATCGTTCTGAATATAAGGCAGAAGGGCTTTACATCCGAAATCGGATGTAAAAAAAAAAAAAAACATAGATCTCTTGAACGCAGCTCTGGAACATAGTGAAAGGGATAAAGGAGGTGTCTACACAGTAGTAGACATCACCAAAGCAGTCGATACGGTGTCCCACTCAGCGATAAAACCGCGTTTAGCTAGGAAAGGAATTTCAGCTCTACTAATCGACCTGATTAGTAATATGTACAAAAACAGTAAGGCAAAAATTAAAACTAAGAACGAAATTGGGGTCGAGATTGAAATCCTCAGGGGAGTTGAACAAGGCGACCCCTTGTCACCATTATTGTTCAACCTGCGCTTGGAACCGCTGCTGGAAGCGGTGGAAGAATCCACTGAGGGGGTTAAAATTAATGAAAATAATAAGATCCCCATATTGGCCTTTGCCGAGGACATAGTTCTACTTGACAGAGACATAAGAGAAGCTCAAAACCAAATAACTATGGCCCAAGATTACCTGAAAGGCCTAGGAATGAGTATCTCTGGGGATAAAAGACAAACGTTCCAAGTGGCCTCAAAGAAGGACACCTGGTACGTGAGAGACCCCGAGATAGTAATAGAAAATAAAAGGATACCTAATATTGCTCCAGAAGAGGCCTTCAGGTACCTTGGCGCAAGAATTGGATCATGGAAAGGCTTGAGATGTGGGATTATCGTGCCAGAAATACTGAGCATGTTAAAAAGAACCAAAAAATTATCGCTTAAACCAGGCCAAAAGATGGAGCTTCTCCAAAAGTATATATTCCCTCGCTATATTTACAATATACTTATAAACCCACCTAGCAAGGGCGTCTTAAAATTATTGGACAATGAAATCAGGCAAGAGGTCAAAGGAATATTACACTTAACACTTTCTACCGCAGTTGGGTTCTTCTACACGCCCAAAAACAATGGAGGATTAGGGCTGTCGAGGTACGAACACCTTGTTAAGCTCGGTACCTTAAAGAATGGAATTAACATGAAATATTCGCTAGATCTAGCAGCATCGAGTCTTATAGACGAGACCACAGAGTTGAAATTGAAGAAGATTACCAACTCCTTGGATTAAGGTTTATTGGCCAGCTACTTCCGGGGACATAGATGAAGCCAAATGAAGACTGAGAAACGAACATATTAAGCAATGGGCCGACTTGCGAATTCAAGGCCAGGGTGTGACCGACTTCGCAAGAGGGAAACTTGGCAACGTGTGGATAAATGAGTACCACCTATTAAAACCGTCTCGTTTCATCGATGCCATTAAGATAAGAACTAACACATTGGGCACCAAAGTAGCTCTTGCTAGAGCCGGCAAAAAGATAAGTGTCGAGTGTAGAAGATGTCATGCCCGGCTCGAAACCCTAGGGCACATATTGGGGCTATGCCAGTACACTAAGGGTTTAAGAATCAAAAGGCATGACGAGGTAAAGACTTTTCTCGCCAAAAGGCTAAGAACTAAAAACGAAGTACTTGTCGAGCCTACTATTAAAGTTGGAGACAATCCATAGAACAAACATACAATATACAAACCGGATCTCGTTGTTAAAAACGAGGGACAGCTTCTCGTAGTTGACGTAACTGTCCGCTACGAGAATAGAGATTATCTCCAAAAGGCAGCTAAAGAAAAGGTCAACAAATACTCCCTTTGTTTAAAGATATTAAAGAGCAAATATGGTGTCGATGAGGGAGCCGTATTACCAGTGGTACTAGGTAGCAGAGGGGCCATAACGCCAGAAACTATCGAGAATCTGAAAGAACTGGGCGTTACAAAAGGAGACATGAAGACAATTGTGATGAACGTATTGCGTAGCTCAATAGGGACGTGCGACATATTTTTAGATGAATGAAATAAATTATTTATTTATTTATTTATTTATTTATTTATTTATTTATTATTTATTATTTGTTGAAGTGGTCGCCACTTCTAAGAAAACTCTACATCTGGTTTTTAGTTTTCTCAAGCACTGAAGCCATCGACAGCGCATAGACAAAAGACTGTCGAGGATAGGCCAGGAACGGTACACGTGCGACGTTGGCTTCAGGGTTTTTCAGTTATAGAGTAACACTGCTAGCGTGCGGATCTGGACTAGCTCATTCATTGTATTCCTTCTTTGTATTTACACATCAGCTTAAAATATATATATATGTCGGAGATGAAAATATACCGGGCCCTCCCCTTTGAAATTCTTAGAAAAGTGTCAAGCACTGTCTGCGTAAACTTTTCGCGTTTATAAATCGTTATAAATCATTATGAGTTAAACCGATTGTAGTTGCGATAATGAGCTTGGGTTCAAGGCGACAACTAGTCGCCGAACGTAGCCGCGGTCACGGGACGGACGTTTTGCCTAACGGAGGTATGGAATTCCATAGCTCTTCTTAAGAAGAGATATCGGTACCGACACCCAATAGTAAACAGTCCAACGGTCTCTGCCGCGTAGCTTGTCACGCGGTAACCCTAGTCTTTGTCTGGCAAGACGATAGCCAGATGCCGATGCATTAGTCACAGTATATGTTCGGATTGCTTGGTGGTCCCGCCACAGATCTCGATACTTAGTCAAACAAGGTCCTTCAAATTTATAAACAGCCTTTGTCGGGAAGATACAGAGGATGTTCTTGCACGTACGATGCTTCCCGCTGGCGGCTTTTTCTCGAGGGCGGCTAGCATCCTTTTCTAACCACCTACATAGAGATTGGCCAATTAACGGCGGCATTCATTTCCCTCACTTTCTGAACGAGGATTGTCCTCAACGAATCCGATGATCTCGTGTCCTGGGACACACCCCGTCATAGTTTTCTTCGGCAGCATCACGATGACGGAGAGACACATTCTCGTGCGATATCATCAAGCGAGTATAACGTTTGCGATCAGCGAATACCTTAATTAACGAAGAGTCTAACTTAGATTCTGGAGAGACGTGGCTGCTATCCCGTTGACCGCGGATTCGTTATTGAACTTAGGATCATTGTCATTAGTATCTCGCGTATCTAGTTACCACGGCTATTTCTCAAATTTTGTAATGATCATATCCGTACGAGTAGATACTTTCTCTATTGCGTAACCGCGATGGCTAATTCCAGGGAATATTCATTACACGCCCCTAACCCTAATCTTAATGTTAATCCGACATAGATATTTTCTATCTTACAATTTATCCACGCGTCTCTTTGCATTCCTATACATCTAATAACCTCAACATTATTGAACTAGTCATTTTTAACTACTGATTAAATTTATTTATTTATATTTATCGGGTTGAGACTGGAATTTTGGGCGCGTAACAACTCTTCGCGTGGATTAGCCATTGTTTCACTAAGCCGAGTTTATATTCACACGTATATACAAGACTATCACTAAGCTTAACAACTAATAAGACTAATGAATAATAAATTTGATTAATAATAAAGTTAATGAATAATAAATTGTACTAAAAAAAGATAAACAGATAACAAGTTTAATGAATACTATTAATAATGTTTTTGAGTTCAAACGAATCCACGGTCAACGGGATAACTCTTTACTAAGCGCAAATACGATTGTCGAAAATGCTCGATGTGTCACTCTCCAAGGCAATCGCACGAATGCCAGCCTCGTGGAGATCTTTCTCGCTGTACGATTGCATTTGTTTTCTGTACCCGTTTGGAAGCATCGAGAAAGTTCCAAACGCCGTTGCTAGGCAGTGTCTGCCTGGAGTTTGATTGTTAATACAATGTATGTCCCATCGTATCGGCACCTCCGAGGCAACATCACACGTGGCTAGGCCCGCTCTCGAGGCCGCATGCCGCCACAACCACATTTCACGGAAAACCCATACAACCACTCCAGACCTCCGTTAGGCAAAGCGTCCATCCCGCGACCGTGGCTACGTTCAGCGACCAATTATCACCTCGAACCCAATCTCGCTATCACAAATCTCGAACAATTACAGCTATGATAAAATCTAGGCTAGAGTACTAGAGGATATTCCCAAAATTTCCAAGGAAAGGCTTTGGCTTTTCTTTCATCTCCGACATATTTAATAAGTATGACTGGTTATTATTTATTTATTAATTTATCGATTGAGACTTTTAGCTTGATATTGACTATGTCAATTTCAAGATAAACTTAGGTTTTAAATCCCTACGAGGGGATACCTCGGAAGTATGGTGCTTCTCTTTGAAAGTCTCACAGGAATAAACAGCATGCCGTTATTGAACAATTGTGCCGTGGTCCTGGGAGTGACATAGTTGCTCGGGGGCAGGGGAGACTTCGATCTCGTCTGCCCAAGTCGCACTCGTACCTCTCCGTGGTACCGCTGGTAACATGTACGCTTCGTCGGCGTTGGGAATTGTCCCTCGGACGCGATGTCCATGGCTAAACGGAGTGCGGCGACGAAGGAGCGGAAAACAAATTTGAATATTCGGCCTGCCGAATTAACGGTGTCATACCGTGAAAATATGGAATTAAACGCCTGTTCACAAGAAAGGAATCCGTTCCTTTGGTTGCTGTTGACGACTTGCATGTCTTTTGATTATGAGTTGGATGTGAGAGGATTTAACAACCAAGGAACACAAATATATTTTTTGGCAATAAGTAGTAATAAAGAAGCCTCGGACGCAGCGCTTCTCGGTCACGGAAGCGCTGTGGCGGGTTTATCTGCTCTGGAGGGGACCACAGTTGACGAACCGGCTATGTCCACTGACCTGAGTAACAAAGTTATGGTGCAGCTAGTGGGTAATCAGGTTTCTTGTCCGGTATGTGAGAAGAGGAAAATTCACCACTTCATGACACTATCGGACCTGGATAAGCACCTGGATCAACATCATATGGATGCCCGCATCCAATGGGGATGCATTTATTGTGGAAGAAGTTTCCTTAAATTTCATGGGGCACAGTGCCGCATACCAAAGTGTAGTGGCGCTAACCAGGGAAAAGAAGGAGCATATAAATGTGAAGTTTGCCCCATGAATTTCGGGACTCGGAGAGGGTTATCCACCCACGAACGGTATGCGCACCCTACCGTGAGAATCATGAAAAGAAGGGGAACGGACCCCCAAAGTACAAAAAAGTGGCCGCTAGAAGTGGTAACTCTCTTGAAGGAACTCGAGGAGATCTGTAAAGACCATAAATTTCCAAATATAGAAAGAAGTAAAATCCTCACTAGCAAGACTGTTGATCAAATTAAGTATAAAAGGAAAAAGTTAAAATTAGTTAGTGAGAACGACGGCCTTCAGGAAGTTGCCCAGGCGACAGAGGGAGGGTGCGATCCCGTTAATTCAGGCAATGCGTGGAACGAAGAGCCTGAAAGTAACGAGAATGATAGCGAGTCTATCCAGCAGTGGAGACTCAAAATGATACAAGAAATTGAGAAATCAACCGAGGTGCCCCCTTCGTTAAGGGAGGTTAACGATCGGTTGTATGAAATTTGGAGTAATAAAAAGGGGAACAGGAAAACCCATACCGAAAAATTAAATAATGTTATCTGCACATCTCTATATGGAGCAATAGAGAGAGTTAGTAAAGTCAATGAAGTAAAAAGAAAGAAGCCCCAAAGTAAGACTTGTAAGAATAGTCGGAGCAATAGGAATTCGAAAAAGCGACACTCCTATGTACGTTGCCAGGAGTTATTCCACGAATGCCCTAAGAAGTTGGCCGACGTTGTTGTAAACAACGATCGCGCATACCCCGCACCAGCCAAGCAGCCACCTGAAGCCGGAGAAGTGAAGAGGCTCTATGAGGATTTATGGGGTCAGACAGGACCTTGAAATACCCCAATCCCAGGAAGTACAGCCTCCAAGCTATCTTTAAGAGAAATTTTTCCGCCGATAACAGCGGAGGATGTGGGTAAGGGAATAAAATGAGGAAAAAGGCTGCCGCAGGGTCAGACGAATTATCAAAAGAACATCCAATGATACCTGGCCTGCCCACAATATTAGCTAAGATTTTCAACATACTATGTTATAGTTCCTATTTTCCAACCGCATTGAAGGAGAATAGGACTACATTGATACCTAAAGTGAATAAGCCAAGCAGCCGGGTTGAGAATTGAAGGCCTATAACAATAGGTCCCATTCTCGTCCGAATTTTCTCCTCCATCCTCGACGGAAGGATCAGAAAGGGTATTGTGTTGAACTTGAGGCAGAAAGGTTTTACATCCGAAAGTGGATATAAAATCAAAATAGACCTTTTTAATGCTGCCTTGAGTCACAGCAAAAGAAATGACGGGGGGATATTCACAATCGTGGATATCTCCAAGGCATTCGACACAATACACCATGCGGCGTTAAAACGCTGCCTGGTGAGGAAGGGTGTGCCGATCCCTATAATTGAACTTGTGAAAGACATGTATAATGAGGGCAACACAGTAATAAAATCTAAAGGAAATATAGGAGTCGAGATCAGGATCCTCAGAGGAGTCAAGGAGGGTGATCCTTTGTCACCGCTGCTATTTAATTTGTGCCTAGAGCCGCTGCTGGAAATAATCGAGGAGCAAACCAGTGGTATAAATGTCAGCCAAATAAGAAAGGTGCCGGTAGTGGCTTTCGCTGATGACACCGTCTTACTTGGAGAAGACGAGAGGGTGGCACAACGCCAAGTGGATGTGCTCCATAAATGAACTTGAAGGGCCTAGGAATGACCATCTCAAGGGATAAGAGCCGAAAGTTCCAGGCAGTCGCAAAAAAGACACCTAGTTCGTTAAAGAACCGCAAATTAGGCTCGTAGATAAAAACATTCCAGCTGTTGACCCCGATGAAGCCTTTAGTTATTTAGGCGCCAAAATGGGGCCTTGGAAGGGTATCCATTGTGGCATTATAGTGCAATAAATTCTGAGTGTGGTTAGAAGAGACAGAAAGCTCTCTCTTAAACCATGCCAGAAAATGGAATTAATCACGAAATACATCTTCCCTCACTACATTTACCATCTGCTTATAAATCCACCAAGTAGCAGCGTTTTAAAATTGTTGGGGAGCGAAATCAGGCAGGAAATAATGGCTACTTTTCCGCCGTTGTATCAAAATTAATTAACTATGTTAATAAGTAACTGTTATTATTTATTAATTGTTAATTGCAAATGAATGTTTAACTTAGTTTATTTTGTTCTTCTATCAATAACTTCATTGGTTATTTCTTTCTTATCGGTTATTTCCTCCTGAATAACAATTATTTTCTCTTTTAGGTAATTATGGGCAAGAAAAAGATTTCTCCCTGACAAGTCATGCTCGATAGGACATTTAAAACTTTCCTCGTCACCTTCATTTATTATTTATACTTTAATTTCTTATTTCTTCCTATATTAGTCTTTTTTAACTCTAACTTTAATTTCCACCAGGATTTACCCGTGGCTTGCACTCATATTTCAATTAATCTTTATTCTACTTTGAATTTTTACCGCGTAGCCCTATCACCACTTGTGATATCACATATTAACTCATTGTTAATTGTCGACCCCAAAGATTATTTATATTTCATTATTTTTTAACACTAGTTAACAAATAAGCCTGTAAGGCCTATATAAGAGCAAGACAACCTCTTCGCGAGAACAAACTGAAAACACGTCCGCTTCCTAGCGCGTCCTTGAAGAAGGAAAAAGTATTACGCGCAACGTTTCCTCGAAATGAGTTCAGCTTTACATTCTCAAGGCTTTTTAACAATAGGTCTTTAGTCGCTCGCGGACTAACTCACCCGACAGTACCACCTTGGGTCATTTTCGCGAGAAATTCATCTAGTTTAGCATCAGGAAGGACATCGTGAAATAGTTTAGTCGGTACAGCCGCAGTCTGCTACAGTAGATCCGCATACCAGGCAGTCGATTCAATCGCGAACACTTGGATATTATCACAATGCTTCTTGTAAATGGATATCATTTCTGTCTCACACTCATTCACGTATTGACGTAGAGACATATGACGGTGGATGTGAGCTGATAACAATAATAGGGATATGCTTCCATACTATTTTCACGCCAGCATAAATCTGGAATCCAATAATATAATGAACAACATAACAGGTCTCTCCTGTCCGGAAAGCCTAATAAATGGGCCACGCGTATCAATCTGTACTGTGAAAATCGATTTGGAGTACAGTGAGATCCTAAAGATCCTATTCCCTAGAATAACACAATTAAGCAGATCTCCTTTGAGAGATCAAAAGCGGGTGCATTACCACATTGAAACAAATGGATTACTCCTCATACACGCTTTTCGCTGACTGTCTCCCAAGAAGCTTAAAATAGCCAAGGTAGAATTTGTCTACCTGTTGAGGTAGAGAATAATGCATACATCGAGCAATCCGTAGACCTCACCGCTACACACAATATCCAAACTAGAGCCATTGACTGCCCCGTAGAAGAGGTGGCAGATAATAGAGTATCGATCAAAAACGCCTAATCTCGATCAGATATATCTATCAACGATTGATCTGAAGAACAGTTATTAGCAAATATCATTTATGGGAGAAAGCAAACCGCAAACGGTCCTCATCGTACCGAGCCTATGAATTATGCCGCATTATGCAGTTCAAACTCCCGTTCGGATTACATTCCACCACTAGACGAATGAAACGAAAAAGATATCAGAAACCTTGAACAAATCAACCTAAGCTGGAAAGCAGTGGAAGTGTACGGCCCGTCTAGATAGATGTAGATATGTATCTAAATTCTCTTTTTGCTCAAAGACAAGCTAGTTTGTTTTTAGTTTTCCTTCAATACCCGGGACGGACAACCACTGCATGCGAGATTGGCAGACCTATTTCAAGTAAATAAACTGAAACTTTCGCACGATATAAGTCAATATCGAGTAAAAGTAACTAAAATCGGAACAGGCAATTTTACGCTGTTGCCATGCAAACCGACCATGTTATACGAGAAGATGTGACGCTTTCACTCTCTGTCCTCGATGTCGTATCCGAACTTCGATCGCGAACCGCGATAGACGATATCTGTTGGATGGAAATGCAAGATATTCATCTTCATCGGCATAAAAACACATAAATATTCGTATTTTCCAGTACTATGTATCAGCATTTGCTAGGCACGAAAACATTACCAAGACATATAAATGTATCCGCGAGAGATATTATTGTCCCTCTCTTAAAACCGACGTCCAAAATTTCGTGAATGTCCGTGCGGAAAGTTAAATCCAAAAACTACATGTGTAAAGATACAACAGCCAATGCGTTCGCGGACTCGACAGCACACACGTTTGATAATGTCTGGCTGAATATTGTAGGGCCAATTCCCACATCTTCCGGAAATTCCTACACCTTCCTTGTGCAACGTCTCCTTATTAAATACATCGAAAGTATTTCTACAATCCTGATCCATCAAGGAACACACTTCATAAACTCTCCATTTAAAGAAATGCCCCCGTCATGTTCTTATGGAGTATCTAAAATATTATATGAACAAACAATAGCGATTGTAACAAACGGCTCGACATAATAATTTTTAGCTACAATAGGTGTAAGCACAGAGGTACACAGTTTACCCCGCGCGAATTAATATTCGGATGTCTACATGCGACGCTGGACGATACAAAGGCGAGTCATACGATTCCTGGTTCCGTGATCTACAAACAAAGATAATAGATACGGTTGACCGAACACGCGAAAACTTTACACTCGAGAGATGACTCTTGGTCACCATTCGGTTTGACGCGATACATCGAGCGATGGCGATGTTTATCGTTTTTCAAACTCGAAGCGTTGTTGTGGGTGTATAACCTTCTGAAGAGTAAAGAAATACCTTCATATACTGGTAAGATTTTCTTATCTCACCTTTGTCCGGAAACATGCATCGGGTTGCATCTGTCTGCGTCAATTTCGGCTTGGTAATCATGGCGTTAAGAATATTATTTTTAAAATTTTTAAGCCCTATAAGCATGGAATACGATAAAAAAAATTAGTTCAATGAAATGAATTTGATTTTTCGTTGCTGAACGACGAAATTGCATCTACACAATCGGAGCTTAACGATACAGAAGACGAAAGCAGTGATAACGATGGCATTTAAGTAGGAGTTGTACAAAGGCGAAAAATAAGAAGAATAAATAGTGACAGCGAGAACGATAGTGCTAGTGAAGAAAACGCACAAGCAGACAGTTCTAAATGGAAAGTTGCACAGAATCCGAAGAAATACGCCGAAGAACACAGTTTATACCTGGAAAAAAGCTGCAGGATCGCAAGTATCTTCAAACATAATAGAATCAGTAGATTTTTTCAAGTCATATTTCACAAATGAACTAGTAAATGAAATGGTTACTGAAATCAATACGGCCGCTTAGTCATCTGCGATATGTGAAAACCTTAATGGAACGATTGAATGGAGATTTTTGCCAGACTCGCGATTGAGCTTCCACTTCAACCTCCCGTTTCAAAGATATGCGATTAAATAGAAAAATACGGATCATTATAACAGGAAATAAAAATGATTGCGATGGAAATTGCCAAGGATTCGATGAAATGAGTCCAACATGAATCTTGACAATTGCTATATAAAGTATCATAATATAGTTCACCACTGCGTAAAACTTTGAAGTGGTATAGGAAATTAGCAATAGAACTGTTATTAAATGCATATATGGTAAATGCAATAGTATTATCCAAACAGATAACTCGCGAAAATATTCAAATTCCCGATTTCAGAATGAAAGTAGCAACTTATTTAACAAAGTGTCATGATAATGAAATTGAGGTTTCTATTTCTCCACATGAAAGTCTGCTGAAAAAACCACGTTATGAATTAAAAAGCAATTCCGGGAAAGGCTAAAACTGTGGGGTGATTTTGCAAAATATGTTATTAAAAAAATTCCAAAAAGCTAGAGAGGGCAACTACAAAAAACTGTAGTAAAAAAGTCGTGATACATTATGAAGAATGTACTGGTCCGCCGTTTCTTTGTTTGGAGTGTTTAGGTCTATATTTTATATATGAATGAAATTATTTTTATATCTTTTACACTGCATTAATTTCGTTACACCAGTAATAATGAGATAATGAGAAATTTATAATTATTGACATTTGTTCAAATTATGTATTTTTAATAATCTTGACACGCCGGTTACTGGTGGTACCTACAAGTTGAGTGCCGGTCACCGATGACCTCCTTGGCATTCAACGTGTTAACATGAAATACTTGGATCATATCATCAATTAACCGGGAATACAGACCGACTCTAAGAAAATTGTCGCTATCACTGCAAGAGCCTCATCTACCAATCGCGGGGAATTAAAGCGTTTCACAGGGCTCATCTCCCGGGGAGCAGGAGGCGGATATATGTTCCCAAGATATAGGATCACGATGAATCTGAATTTCTCCTATAGCTGGGTGGCGGTCGGTCGGTGCTATTGTGCTTCCGTAGGTTTGCCGATCCGGTGCGGAGAATTTCAGAGAAGTTGGTGGGCCCATAGCTGTGAAGACCACTCACATCGCCTTCTCTTTGAGGTTTTCAGTCACCCTACACCGGCTTTGACCGGGGAATTTATCCTGTGAAATATCGTGTAAGAAGGCCTTCTACACGCCCTGGACTCCGTGAAAGACTTAGACGCCGTAGCTTTTGCCGATGACTTGGCCAGAGCCAAGATGATCAGAATCATCACCATGAGAAAGATGCAAGACATATGGAATAAAGTTCGGAAAGCCATGATAGTCGTCACGGATTGGTGTGTGGACTCGGCCTTCATTTGGCCCAAAAAGGGACAGCGATCACTTTGTTGACCGGGAAGCGCGTTCCGAAAATCTTTAACATTGATATTTGAGGTGCAGGAATAATGACAAAAGGTACGATTAAGTATTTGAGTATTTTATTGAATAACGCCAGGAGATATTCTTCCCATCTGGGGTATGTGAGCGGCAAGGCATAGGAGTTTGGAGGCACTATAAGAATCCTGCTGCCGAACGTAAACGGATCGACCGGCTCCGTCAGGAAAGTGTACTGTGGGGTCTGGGAGTCGGTGGTACCCTGCGCTGCACCAATATGGGCATCTGCCCTGAGTTTCGAAAAAAATAGAAAGATACGGAGAAGAGCGCCACGGGCCGTATTGGTACGCACATCTACGGCCTACAGAACGGTGTCACATGCGGCCCTATGGCCCTATGGGCAGTATGTCCATACATATTAAGGCCAGGCAGCGAGAGAAGGAGTTCGCGATAAAGAGGAGCCTTGACGCACTAAGCAAACAGAATATGCAGTGCATGCACGAAGAATCTCTGACAAAGGCCGGTCAGAGTAACAGCCAGAGTAATAATTAAGAAACGGAGGATCGGTACAGAATTGAATGGACATATTATCCAACTATATTTTACAAGAAAAAGCGCAGCATAGATTATTATACGATACACATTCTTACCGGTCATGGTATTTTCAACCATTACCGTATAGAATCGGAAAGGAACACATACAAAGTTTGCGATTGTGGAGACGAACAGGACGATGCCGAGCATGTGCTCTTTAAATGCCCGAGATGGGCAGCGGAAGGAACTTCTCCTGAGGGCGGCACCGGAGTGGACTTTAAACTCGAAAATAATGTAATAAGGTTGGTGTTGGGAAAGGATGGGCACAGGCAACGTTTCACGCGGATATGCGCAACAGCGATGTAGGCCCGGCAGGCTGAAGAAAAGGAACTGGAAAGAAGGAGCAGAGGAGTGCAGACTACGTGCGCCCATGGGCATGGAGTTGAGATACGTTCAACCGGCACGATCAGTCCCTTTGCCTTCCTACTAGATGCAGTTCCGGCCTACAGGAGCCTTTCCGCGTCTTAGGTCGAACGGGGCACACTTTTCCATGGTCTACCGTCCAGGATAGTACGGGAGCATGTAGGACGCTTCTCACCCGCCGACGTTCTTCGGAGAGGCATAAAGCCTACAGCTGGCAACTCCCTCGGACCATCTAGTCAACATTTGGTCGTAACCACCACTTCTACTAGTCCAACACCAAGCGATCGAGAGCGAGGGAGGGCAAAACTCCCGGAGTTGATCTCGACCCTCCTTGTATCAACCTAAGTCATTAGCGGGACTATAGGAGTGACATAATGGTCACGTCTGTACCTATCGGGAACCCTGCAACCTCTGTAACCAACGGGACCGTATAAGACTCACGCAAGCGGGGGCCGATTGGCACCGGCCTCGGTCGACGCCAATGGTCTCGGTCTTGGGTCTTATCCTCACCGAGAATCCCGCCGTGAATCGGATCAATAGGTTCGTCTTGCCCAAAAGGATTCACGCCAGCAAGCTACAGCCGCGATAGGCGGTATGCACTCGCGGCGGTCTCCCCTGTGGGAAGCCAGAATCAACAAGTATTGTAAGCGTCTAAGGGCTCGGCTTGTTGCCGACCGCGCCAGGCCGCGGGTTTAAGATCCATACTGGCTTCGCTAAAAAGGTGTTCGTAATTTTACGTCTACTTTCGGGCGTCCGGTGCCCAGGGAGCGGCGCGCATAGGTGGTCGGCGCGCGACTTGGAAAAACCCTGCCCTCTCCTTTCGGTTCATTGGACAAGTTGGACCTGCCTTTTCGGGCGGCAGCTCGCTTAGCCGGCGCGGTAGGAGGCGAGCATCCTGTCGCGCCGTTACCAGCGGGGGCCACGGGGAGGCGGAGCTGCCAGCTTGCGGCTCGGTCCCAGCAGGTTGGCTTCTCAGCCGATTATTCCCTGCACCGTCACAGCATTCATTTGCATGAGTGCCGCCTGCACGGACGGTCGTAGGGGGTCTTCCTCAGTTCGATCTTATCGTTTTGTTTCCTTGCTTCCTTTCCTTTGTTTGTTATTCCTGGTTATTCTATGCTTTTGTCCTATTTTGTGTGCATCGCTGTTGTCACGTCGGAGACACAAGAAATCGCGAAATTAACAGATCGGCGGTAATTTCCTCGCGTCCCAGTTCGAACGAAATAATTCTTTCACGAATAAGGTGAAGAAAATTAAACTTCGTAAATGAAATTGGGCTTTTATTATAAATCCAACAGAGTGACGGTTCAAAGTGTTACACCAAAAAATGAACAGAAAAGAACTCTAGTACTGACTTGGGAGGGTTTTTTATATCAACTGTTTAGTTCCTGTGGTGGGATGATCGCTGGAAGTCGGTCGCATAGGTATGCTGCTACTGCTTAGTTACAATTTTTGATGACTATGGTATGCAAAGAATGTGATTACCCTAGCGCTGTATTCCGAGACGCCTGTGACACTGTCGTTGTTCTGGGTTCTTCTTTTTCATGGTGTTGTCCATCTTGCTGTTGTTGTTGCTGTTGGTTGTCGTCATCTTCTTCGTCGTCGTTGTTGTTGTTGACACTGGTCTCTCTGTTGTCCAGTGTCGTAGGCTCTACTTTTTTTTCTTCTTCGTCACTGTCTTCGTTCCGACCTGGTTCTTGTCGAGCCAGCCTTGGGCTTCGTCTTGGAGGACGATTTGTCAGTCCCTCCATTTCTGCCGTTCTCCTGTCTGCGGGCCGTTGCTGTGGCGGTGCGTCCCCTGTCCCTAGATGAGTTTTCCGTCTCTTCTGTTCTTTCGCTTGCAGAACGCTCCTTGTGAACTGGAGGAAATGAGGGTATACGTCCTTCGTTACGAATTCCCACTTTTCCTCCGGCCAGTGCAAATCTAGTTCTTCTATCCCTTTCCGCATTTTCAGTCTCTCCTCATTGAAGATTGGGCAACTCTCTATGCTGTGCTGAGGGGTTTCGGTCTCCCCACAGTCGCTGGTGTCTACTTCACTCAGGCGGAATGTTTTGAGTTTGCTGTTAAAATCCCCGTGACCACTGATGAACTGTGTCATGTAGTAGTCGGGCCTTATCCAGTGGTTCCCAAGCCCATCCTTGACCTTGTTGAAGTACTGGAACGTTGTTCGACCCTTCGGTGTCGCCTGCCAGCGTTCTTACCACTTTTCTATGGCTTCCCTGATGATGGCTCGCTGGTTGGTTTCCTCGTCTAGGCCTCTTTTCTTCCTGTAAGCTCTCGCTCTGACTTCGATTAACAGGTCGATGGGCATGACTCCGGCGATGACCTGTAGTGCCTCCGTCGATGTTGTTCTGTAGGCCTTTGTTACTTGGAGGAGTGCCATTCTCTGTGCCCTAATCAGCACGCTTCTTGTTTTCCCATTCAACAGGTCGCTCCAGCCAGCCGCGGCGTATGTGGTTATCGGTACGAACAGCCCTTTGTACAGCGTGCTCATGGCTGCGTGACCGAGTCCCCACTTCGTCTTGGCCACTCTTGCGAGGCTGTTGAATAGTTTTTGGCACTTTTCCGTTGTTTCCGTCACATGTCGGTTGATTTTTAGGTCTCTTTCTAGATAGACTCCTAGGTATTTAATTGCTTCACCCATTCTGATGCTCCTGTTGTTGATCTTGATGATCGGTGGTCTTTCCGTGTCCAGTTTGCCCTTGACAAGTAGCATCTCCGTTTTTTCCGCCGATAACGATAGCTTCTTCCTAGTGCACCACGTGGAAACGCGAGTAACTGCCAGTTGTCCTTTTTTCTGTAGTTCGATCCTCGTGTTTCCAGAGATTAGGATCACTAGATCATCGGCGTACGCGATAGGTTCACAATCTATCGCGCTCTCAGTTAACTCGGCCAACAGGTCATCGAATATGAGGTTTCAAAAGCTTGGACCCAGCACCGATCCCTGCGGGCATCCTTTTGTGACGGATTTGCTGACTGTCTCGTTCTTCCCAGTTATTCGCACAATTCTGTCTGAGAAGTAACTTCTCGTTAGCCAATACAGATTGTCTGGGCAGCCTCTTTTCAACTCGTGCAGTACATTCGGCCACCAGACATTATCGAAGGCTCATGAGATGTCTAGCGCGATTGCAAGGACATATTTCTTGTCGCTCAATTCCGCGACTATTTCACGGAATTTGATTATCGCGCCTACTGTCGATCTTCCGGGGCGAAAGCCGTATTGCTGGTCCGAGGACATTCCTTGTTTGTTGAAGATGGTCGTCAAACTAGTAGCCATCAGCCTTTCCAGCAGTTTGCCCACCATTGACAGTAGGCAAATCGGTCTGTATGACTTCGAGCTACTTCTGTCTCGGTCTGGTCATTTGGGAATGGTGATGATATTCCCAACCTTCCACTTTTTCGGGCAGACCCCCAGGTAGGGCATCCGTTCATGAGCCTGAGGAGTTCTTGTTGGATTCCACCCCAGGTGCGTTGTATTGCCTCCACTTCGATTAGATCGGGGCCAGGGTATTTGCCCTTCGTTAATCTTTTAACGGCTCCGGTGAGTTCATGAGGTTGAAACTCGGGGGTGTCCCCGACGTTTGGAGGGGTTGTCGTGCTTTGCCTAATTGCCGCTTGTTCAGGTGTGTCCGTTTCTTCTTGGTCGTCGGGCAGGATGATGGACAGCATCACCGTTGCAGTCGTTCGCCAGTTGGAGGTGTCCCCTGTGGCGTCCGCAGGGTTGACACTGTTTCTTCTCTCCTAAGTTTGCCCGTGACCGTTTTGTAGGGTATTCCCCAGGGCTCCTTGTTGCCTTCTTTGGTTACGAATTCTTGCCAGCTTTTAGCTTTGGCTCTCGCGATCATCTGCGTGAATTCTCTCCTTATTTTCCTATACCGCAGCTTCTCTTCTTCCCTCACTGCGGGGTCCTTTTTCCCCTGGTACCTTCTCCTTGCTCGGTAAGTGTTCCTCTTTGCTCGCGTGAGCTCAGACGTCCACCATGGTACCGACCTAAAGTGCCATTTATTCCTGGGGATAGCCGCATCGCAGGCTCTTATGAGGACTGCCTGCATTTGTTCGGCCATTCGCTCAACATCTACAGTCTGCTGGAAGGTTGTCCCTCGGAGTGTCTCGCTTTCTTCCATGACAACTCTCTGGAACACTTCCCAGTTGGCTTTCCGCATGTTGTAGCGTCTTTCCTGAAGCTGCGGCATAGTGGTTCTCTTTTCGAGATCTAGGCGCGTCTCCAGTATCCTGTGGTCGCTGGAGGTTCCGTCCTCGTGGACTTTCCATTCTCTCACGAGCGGTATTGCTTCTGGACTCGCTAGGGTTATGTATATGTTCGATCGCCCTCGGGTAGTCTCAAATGTGTAGGCCTGCTCTAGTTGGTTGAGGAAATAGAGGCCGTATTGCACTATAACAGCCTCTAGAGCTTCTCCTCTGTCGTCTTCGCTCTTGCTGCACCACAACGGCGACTTCGCGTTAGAGTCTAGGCCGATGATGATTTTCTTGTCTCTAAGACTCCTCAGTACATTGTCGAGCTGTTCGATGCTAACTTCTATGCTTTCAGTCGGCGGAGAGTACTGGCTTACCGCGTATAGTTCCGTTTTCCCATCGCTGATGTGCACGCATACGCAGTGTGTTGTGCAGAGTCCAGCGACTTCGACTGGTGTTAGATGCTCTGATTTTTATCTTACTGCTGCCATTGGCGGGTTATTCTTCGATCCTCGACAGGCGATCGCGACTCCTGTACCGAGTCCAGGTATCTTGTCGTTGATGCTGTATGGCTCTTGCATCAGCAAGATTTCGTCGCCATCAGCTCTCATCTGCGTCATGATCTCGTAGGGGACGGTTTTGGATCGCTGCATGTTATGCTTCAGGATCCGTATCCCCCATTTTCTCCTATGACCTATTCCGTTTCCGGTTTTTTTTTTCTATTCATAATTCGTTCTTGAAACTAGTGCTTGCAGTGCTTTCTTGTGCATGGGGCAGTTTACGTCCGAGGCCGCGTGGTCGCCTTTCTTCCCTGCCTTTCTGCAATTAACGCAGCTGGCGTGCTTCTCCTTACCTGTGCGGGCTTTCGAGCTGTGCCCGCTTTCTGCACAGTGCACGCAGATCTCATAGCTGACGCGGCAGTATTTTGCCACGTGTCCATAGCTCTGGCACTTGTAACAAAGGCTTATGGCAATAAAGTCGCGGACCTTACACGCATTCCAGGAGATAAAAATTTTTCCCTTTAATAATTTCTCTCTTGCCTGGGGGGGGGGGACCTCTAATACCCAGTTGGTCTCCTCCGCGTCCTTGCGGCCCGTCCTAAAGCAGAACTTGATGGCCGCTACGTCATCTTCGCTGAGTCTGTCTTGGTTTTGCTTTTTGATACAGTTCAGTATCTCCTTTTCGGGAATATCCCTGGGGACGTCGAACAGTATCATTCTTGGTGGTCTTCTCTGCGGCGTGCTGATTTTTAGGCCAGCCTCCTTTAATTTTGCCTTCTCCGTGAACGCCTTCAGATTTTCCGGCTTTATTGTTTCCACTGCTAGGCCGTTGCCGCCGATTTTCCTTACCGCGGTAACCTGTATTCCCTTCTTTCGAGGGTTTACAAGCGTAAATACCGCGTCTAGCGCTTCTTCGCTCGTTTTTATACTGCTGTCTTCCTGCTCGGATCGGATGATTACCCCACTTTTCGGTGACTTCATTGATATTTGTCCGACTTTACTGCAGGTCATCCCTACCTTTTCGACGTACGTCGGTTGTCTTTGTTCGGCCGTCGTGGTTTTCTTTGCAGCGGTTTCGTGCCTCTTGTTGACTTGCAGCGATTGGTTTACCGCACTCAATATCTCCGTGTTCTTTTGATCTGAGCCTGCGCTTTGTTCCAGCCTTCCTTTCAGGAAGCTATTTTCTAGCAGGAGGTCCTCCAAGAGTCCTCGCATTTCCGTGAAGTGCCTCATGATCGTCGCAGTTTGATGTTTGTTTATCTTTTTGCTCGGATCGAGGCAGTAGGCTAGGATCTTCTTCTCGATATCTTTTGCCTGCTGTTTAATTTCTGGTGTCGTTTTCCTTGTCTCCGGCTCGGGGCGAGGTTCTTGTTTGGCGTCTTTTTCTTCTTCTTCCGCTCTTTTCCTCTTTTTCATTTCTGGGCTCAATTTTTCAGGTGTTGAGCCCCCCGACTTTTGTGTCTTCAGTGGTTGCAGGACCACTCTGGCCTTAGCGGTTGATGGTGACTGGTCCTGTGTCGGCATCTTGAGCTGTCTGCTGTGCTTGCGCGCACGGAGCGGGATCCAAAGTTGGTTTGTACCTGACACTGTCCTGTTACCGTCTGCCATCCTGTTACTGGCTGTCTTTTGGTTATCGATTGCCGTCTTGTTATCGACTGTTGTCCTGTTACTGACTGTCGTTACGTTACCGTTTGGTGTCGCGCGACCGACTGTTGTCGTGTAATCGTCTGTCTTGTTATCGTCTGTTGTCTTGTTTCCTACTGTCGTTGTGTTACCGACCGTCGTCTTGTTACTGACTGCCGTGTTACCGATGACCGTGTTACCTACTGTAGTCGTGTTACCGACTGTCTGTCGGTTATCGTCTATCTGTCTCCGTGTTGTCGACTGTCGACGTTTACCGGTTGTCGTTGTGTTATCTGCGGTTCCTGGCCAGTGGTGCTTTGCTTTGCAATTCCTTGTGAAGGCGGCACTGGTCAACCAGTTTCACTTGCACTTTGTCTATTTTGCACTACCACTTTGTTTTGCGGATACGGACGCTAAGTCCAGCGGCGTATTGCTTTACGTGCTCAGACTCTAAGTTCTAGGCGTAAAGGCGGCACTGGCAGACCACTTTCACTGGCATTTATGTTTATTTTCTTTCGCGCGCTACCGCGCGTTTAGCACTGAGTCCAGCGGCGTATTGCTTTGCGAACCCAGAGTCTAAGTCCAGCGTCGTATTGCTTTACGCGCTCAGACTCTAAGTTCAAGGCGTATAGGCGGCACTGGTCAGCCACTTATACTTGTATTTTGTCTAGTTCTATTTCACTAACTGCCGCGTATTTGGCACTAGGGTCGGCATCGTCTTGCTTTGCGAACGCTAACACTAAGTCCCGCAGCGTGTCACTTTGCGAACGTTGGCATGTAGTGCACAAGTAGCCCGTGTGGCGGCGCTGTGGTCGCGCGTCCCAATATGGCTTCCACTTTGCTCTAACCTCTGCCACGTTTTTATTTTTGCTTTCAGGCGTTTGTTAAAAAAGAACTCCACTATTCTTTTTACTCACTATTTCTCCGAAGCACTTACACTTCACTTTCTCGTAACTTGTTTGTCCGATTTCTTTGATTTTCCGCGATATAGCGATCAAATAGAACGGAGCGACGTGAACACGTGCTCACTACTTGCCGCCATCTTAGGAACAGCTGCTATCTTAGGAACTCCCGCCATCTTAGGAACTCCCGCCATCTTAGGAACTCGCCAGAATCAACAGAGGTCAAATGTTATTGGCAAAAGCCACATTTGTCAAAATTTACAGAAGTATAAATTTTATCAAAGTGCGAAATATAATTCGTCCACGGCAGAAAGATAGGATAGTTTATCTGGCAAGCAACAGCATCATTTTTCAGGATTTTATGTCAAGGACGGAAGGAAAACAAATTAATATTCAAATATCAAGACACACAGCCTCAATAACAACTATTGGGATTGTCAGTACATCAACTTTTATTAAATTTTTTCATAGCAGGAAGAGGAGATTCGATTGGCGAATTTTTACGATATGCCATTACAAACATAACATTAGGAGCACGCAACCATATCACCAGAGAAACAGAGCTTATTTACCTGAGCTTAATCAAGTCCGTAGCGTTTTGTAGCATGACATGAGATTCGGAGGAATAATTGCTTTCAAGATAAATGAAGCCACTCAATGCAATGCAGTATTCAGTAAAACGAATCATTAAAGCAATTAAAATACGAATTTAAATACGTATTAACTAGAATAAAGAGAACATTGAGAAACGAAGTTAGAAGAACGGGGTTATATCAAATGCTAAAATATTTAATGTTAGCATGTATGTGTATTACGTAATAAGTTTTTATAATTACTGATTGTAAATTTATTAAAGCACAAGCAATAGAAATTACGTCATCAGTACATGACAACATGTTATGATCTATTGCAGTAAATGGTTTTAAAAATTCTTTTAATCGTCGGATAACTCGTTCAACCTAAATACGTAAACTTGCAGCTCTTTTCCGTTGTAATACTTCTTCCTTCGTAGGTTTAGTTACTACGGATTTTACTCCATTTGCTTTCCAGGTTATGAGGGTCTCATTCACAAAACGATATATCACAACGTGAAATTTGTAGGCAAATGATGTTAAGTTTGGTTATGTATTCAGTGCATTTAAATCTGAATTAGATTTTAATTACATTTCATTATTTTAATTACAGCTACTGATGAGCTCCATACCACAGGAGACAGAATCTAATTGGCGGTCGATAAAGCACTATATGCGAAAAAAGGCCGCTTTTACGATGATAACCTTGCCGATCGCCTATGCGAATTTCTATGGCGACGATATTGCAAAGTGTATCAAATCGATATCATCAATGGATGGAGACAACAAGCAAGCAATATATTTTTGAATAAGGGAGGCGGAAAGAGAGTCATCTGTGTCGATCAATCAGGGTATGGCTAGAAGCCAATATTCCATCAAAGCAATGTGTCAGATACGCCAAAAATGTTCAAATTTATATACCCATCACTTTTGAACCAGTGCATTCCGTACTTTAAAATTTGATTTTAAGCCAAAACTCGTCGAAAACAACAAGGCTGTACAGAAGTGTTAGTAATTTTGCATTCTCTAAAGTGTACTTCATCTTACTTTCCTCCTCTTGCCAAAATTTCTTTCTCTCTTTACAATATTATTCTATAAAAATAACAACTTTATGTCATTGACAATGCCCAGAGTAGTATACGTTGTAAAAACATGAAATGTACAAATGTTTTCGACACGCAGCTTACTGTTAAGCTTCAAGTTATGAATTTCGCGAGAAGCAGTTGTAAGTGGTTGTGACGAATGACTTACTTTAGCTATTGATATATATTATCTTGTTTAAATGGAACAACAGACCACAATCCTAGATTAGTTCATTGTATACAAGGTGTTCCACTAACTATCTTAGAAGGTGATATCTCCGTTGCTTTAAATGATACACAAAAAATGCTATAGGAACAAATTGTTTGATGCGGAGAGACAAATATCGTAGTAAACAAATATTTTGTCTATGCCATATTATTGGAGATTTCAGGCTCATCAGCATCTTTTTAAGTTATTTTAGGTGAGATTAGGTGGTTTTATCATGATGACGTAATGGGTGGGATCGAAATCAATTTTCATATTGCCTTGAATGCGAAAAATTCAGAAACGGACATAATTAATCAAGAAATTTGTATTACGTATTGTCACTAAGCGTTGTATCAAAACAAAACAGCGACTAGCAAGGGATACATAACGTAAGCATGCTTGGATTTGGTATAAATAAACTTGTTAATAACCAAATTGTGGCAGCCACAAAGTAATAATGCTTACATATGTGATACGTAAAGTGATCAGTTAATATTCTATAGGATATTGGTTTTCGGCATTGTGCAAATGTATTTTTAGGAAGTTTCGAGTAGAAATGTATACATTTATGGAATCCATAGACACAGTCAGTATGAAAAGGATTCGTAGAGTACCTACATTTGACAAAATTATTGTAAAACATTGTGTAATAACAAAATTTTAACAAATAAAGAATAAATACATATTCCTACAAGCCTACAGAACAAGCTTGAAAAAAATAGAGTGCGATATCTATTCCCGTTTTGAAAATATTAATAAATATCCATTTATTAATAAATGTCTTATTAATTAATAAACATCTAGCAGATGGTAAAAGTATGGTCGGGCAGGCAGCTACGCACGTTGAGCTCTGATTAAATGCCAATGAAAAGCAGGCACAATACCAATTAAATATAACAAGTAAATACTTGAAGAAATTGAGTACGAAAATATCGTCATCGAAGTGCCTAACTTTTTAAATTAAAACACGCAAGGATATTTGGTATACAGCAGATCCAAACTTGGAAATAGTGGAAAACAGAATTTCAGCGGCGCACCCTGAATCTATATTCAAATTCTTCGGGGCAAAAATCGGACCGTAGAAGGGCTTGATTAGTGGAATCTTGGTCCCGGATATAATCAGCCGTATAAAAAGAGTAAGAAGAAGGGATTTAACACTAAACCTGCCGATATCGGTCAAATTGACCGCGCTCGAACGACTACACAAATTTAACCATATTTAAACGTTATCATATCGCTTCATAATTTCTGACATTTCCTAAAACATTCATACTATATATTTTTCGGTATTTAATTTGGTATTTTTTAATTTTCTGCAAAAAATTTGTACTCTGCCTTACCTACCGTGAGCGGTCATTTTGACTACCCCATCAAATATGTTAGCTATTTTTAAAATAAATGCAATCAGTACAAAGAAGGGGCTATCTCAAGGTCAAATGACAAAAAAATCAGTAATAACAAATAATAACAGCTGTTACACCCGCAATCTTCTCATAACAGTCCATCCCTCGATCAAGATAGCCATCAACTGTCAAGGCATATCAACTCAGATCCATAATAATCCTAAGGAACCGTCACATAATTTAGCATTTTTTACAGTCCACTGTTACAAACATTTTAAAAGTCGAGAAGTTTCGTATGGTGATTGTTCATTGCGATAAAACACGGGAAAAGCTTCCCCAACTCCACCCTCCAGTAACCGTTGGTGGAGAACGATCAATACTCATGAATATTTTCGTATAAATATCGCTGTTGCAGATCATATTCTTACTTGCTATTGTCCTTTCGACTAGAATACATCTCAGTTTGTCAGTCACTTAGGCCCCAAAGGTGCTGGTGTGGCATTGCACTCTTCACGCCCACCAGTGCCAAGTGCCAACTCCTCCTCCAAGTCGGTGGGGCCTGGTAAACACTGGCATGCCAGTGGCTAACGGAACATTGCCTATCCCAAACACCCTTCTCCTCTCCTGTTCCCTTATCGCAATCCGTTCCTCGAGCAGCGACCGCAAGCTCCGGAGGAAGGGTGCTGACTGTACAAGGATGGCGATGTGGGCTAGAAAACCGTTCTTCCCGAGGAAGAGTATAGAGGGACAACGTGGCTTCAAACCCACACACTACGGGGATCCGATAAGTGGTAGTCGCCGGTTAACAACCCGCCGGATCTGCGTCAAAACCTTGACTCGGGAAAAGACATGACTGGGTCTCGGTCGCGACGCCAGGAGGGGCATCTTACCGAGGAGCTCAGAGGTTGCGGCTCTCCTTTCTTTTTCCCACTTCTCCCTTCCCATACCTCCCAACTTCCAATCCCTCAGGGGTTGCGGACTCGCTGGTGAGTCGCAGTACGGGTGTGCGACCCCGAGGAATCCTAACCCAAATACCGTAACCCATTGGTCATGTCTCAATGAGCCGGGGGTCTTGCCTTCATTGGCCGGACCGCGAGGATGACAACCTCTATAAGGAATCCCTAACCCTAAGCAGCGACGCGCGGCGACGGGGTACCTCGCAGTCGAGGGCACTGCGAAGTGGCTAATGAGTGCATCAGTTATTAGCAGCCAACCACGGGGTGCCCAGCGATCCACCGGCGATATCAGCCTTCCCCCGGCAAGCGACTGTGCGTGACATCCTTTCCACATGGAATTGGAGGCATCCGGAAGACTCGGTGGATGGATGCCGTAAAAACAAGATGACTCCTAGAAACAAAAACATTAATAAGAAAACCAAAGCAACCAAAAGAAACTAAGAGGAGAAGGTGGGGGAAATCGCGAAAGGAGGCGGCGAAGCTGAGCTGGCACTGGCTCTTCTGCCCATAAAACCGGTTACCGGAAATACGGAGAAGGTAAACTCTCCCAAGGAGGGATTCGACCGCTACTCGCGAAGAACGGGGAGCCAATTGATGGAGGAATCGTCGGAGGACAGAGAGGCCGCCGTCGTCCGAGCGCCGCGCGCGAAGAGGAGAAAGGCCGGTGGATATGACGGGCTCCAATCGGAATTGGCTGAGGAAATGAGGATAGCCACTGCGGCGGACGTATGGGCGCAAATGCTCGAGCAAACCAAGGTGCAGACTATGGTTGCCGATACATCTCGCAACCTGAAGGGCACGTATGTGAAGGCGCTGAGGCATGCGTCGAACGTATTCGCCCACGGCATACGGGAGATGTCGAGAAGTATGGACACCGCACCCTACGTCTCCGCCATAACGGAAGTACACTTCGTGGCACTGGAGGCGGACAGAGCCACGCCCCCCCGCGTGTGCCCAGTCGCGTTTCATCGCGATCAAGCGCAAGATGGACGAGTTGAACACCGCGCTGGCCCAGCTAATGGAGGAACGTCCAGAAAATACCGTAAGAAAGAAGGGAAAGGAGATCGTTCCGAAAAAAACCGCGTGTAGGATGGACACTGGAGTTCCAAACACTCCAGCGATCATGAGTAGACAAGAGGCTGTCACGGAATGTCAGACCGTGGAGCGAAGAAAAGGGAAGAATAAGAAGGCGTCGGCCGGGTAACAACCGGCGAAGACATCATCGGGGCCAGGGTCGAATAAGAACCCGAGGAAGTCCCCGGAACGAGGAACGGGGACGGCAGGGAAGAAGGGAGACAAGCCGCCTCTAACACGCCCACCGCGAACATCGGCGGTCACCATTACGGCGAAGGAAGGATCGGACCAATCCTAGACAGAGGTGTTGGCCACGACCAGAGGCAGTATCCCTCTGGCCGAGGCCGGCGTCAAGGCTCTGAAAATGCGCAAGGCCATGATCGGAGGCTTCGTGCTGGAGCTCTCCGAAGACCGGAATAGGGAAAAGGCCGCCGCGCTCGCCGTACAACGGACACGGATCCTGGATCCGAACAAGGTCCGTGTGGCGGCACCCTCCCGAACCGCGGAAGCAATGGTGGTCGGTATAGATGTTTCGGTCACCAAGGAAGAGATAAGAGATACCCTGGCAATGAAAGGCGGTTGCAAGGCGGAGGACGTCCAACTGGGCGAGGTCTGTTCCGCTCGAAACAGTCTTGGAACCGCGTGGATGCGAGACCCGACTGGGACGATGAGGAAACTGGCCCAGGCTAGCAAGGTCCTGATAGGATGGTCTACAGCGAAGATCGAGGCCATCTCGTGAAGACCCCTCCAATGTTATAAATGCTTGGAGATCGGGCACGTGAGGAGTACGCACACCTGCACGGAGGACAGGGGACACCTGTGCTACAGGTGCAGCGGCTCAAGACACCGAGCCAGGGAATGTACCGCCGCAAACCCGAAATGCCCGCTCTGCGAGGCGCTCGGGGCATCGTCGATGCACAGGATGGGAGGATCGGCTTGCGCTCCTCTGAGGAAGGAAAAGAGAAGATGCATCGCGAACCCACGGCCACAGGTGATGAAAAAGAAGACTCGCCGCAGCAGGGTACCCCCGACTCACAGCCCGTGAGCAAGGACGTTGGCACGGAGGACGCCATGGAAGCGATGACCTTCGGTGACTAACAACATGCGCATCCTCCAAACCAACCTGAGACGGTCGAAAAGGGAGCAAGATCTGCTCTTCCAAACTATCCAGCAGAACGCGGTCGCCCTAGCGGTGGTGGCCGAACCGTATAGGGTGCTGGACTCACCGGACTGGACCGGAGACACCGACGAGATGGTCGCCGTCACCTGGACGTCGGCTCCGGGGGCATCCGTCCACGAGGTCCCGCTGGAGTGCGGCAACGGATACGTCGCGGTCGAGGGGGCAGAAATGGTAGTGGTAGGCGTTCACATGTCGCCCAACTGCGGAGGGATAACGTTCGAGGAGTCCCTGGACGGGGTCGGCGACTGCGTCAGGCGGCACCTCCCCCTGCAAGTGCACGTCCCGGGGGACTTTAACGCTCACTCCACAGAATGGAGAAACCGCAGGACCAATGCGCGTGATCGCGCGCTCTCGGATTGGGCCGCGGGTCTCGGACTTCTGCTGGTAAACAGGGGCTCGGTCAGCACCTGTGTGGCGTGAAGGGTGTGTTTCGTCGTGAACATCACATGGGCCACTCCTGGCGCGTTCAGACGGATTTCAGGCTGGAGCGTGGCCGCGGGAGTCGAGACACTCTCGGACCACCTCTACATACTCATGGAGGCAACAGCTAGACCGGGAACGGTGACCGCGGGTGATGGCCGCGGCCGCCTGAGGGCGGGAGGTATGCGCCAACCGCCAAGGTGGAAGTTAAAGGAGATGAAGGAAGATCTACTTCGAGCGGCCGCGATAGCGGCTGCCTGGAGCTGGGAGGCCTCGACGACGACGACGAACGAAACAGGCGTGGAAGAGGAGGCTGAGAACCTCCGCCGTGCCGTGACGGCAATCTGCGACGCATCCATGCCGAAAGCAACACCGGGCACCGCACGAAACAGGGCCGTCTACTGGTGGAATCCCGAGATCGCGGAGCTGAGAGCGAGATACGTCCAGGCGCGAAGACGTTATTAAAGGGCTCGCTGCAGGCGGTGACGCGATGAGGAAGAGCTCTCTCTCTCTCTCTCTCTCTCTCTCTGCGCTACGGAGCGTATCGCGAACTGAGATGTTCGCTGCAGAAAGAGATCAAAGTCGCCAAGGACCGTGCCTGGTGAAACCTGGTTGAAGCGGTCGAGTCCGACCCTTAGGGTAGGCCGTACAAGGTCGTGACGCGTAAACTTCGCGCTAAGGGCCCCTCGTCTACGACAGAGAAGGAGCCGGTGCTGGTCGCAAAGGTCATTGGGACGCTCTTCCCCCCGCGAGAGGAAGCCGCGGTGGAACGGACGCGCGCAACTACCTGGACGGCCGATTGGAACGTGAAGTGGGAAGTCAGCGAGAACGAGCTGTGAGAGGCGACCCGAAAAATGGCCTCCCGCGACGTGGCACCGATCCCGGACGGAATTCCTGGCCGGAGGGGGGGAAGCAATGAAGGAGATGGCTCCCAAGCTTCGGCGTCTCTTCACCAGATGTACGGGGGGGAGAGTACCCGCGGGCGTGGCGAACGGCTAGACTGGTTTTGCTCCGCAAAGAGGGCCGACTGGCGACCTCGCCGTCGGCATACCGGCCGATATGCCTGTTAGACAAGGTCGGCAAGATCCTCGAGAGAGTGGTAGCCACCAGTCTGGAGCGACACATGTCGGAGCGGATGCCAGTACGGCTTCCGGAAGGGACGATCCACGATCGACGCGATCAGGCGCGTACGGGCTCTCGCGGAAGACATGGTTTCCGGGACGGCGTGGCGTTAGCGGTGTCAAAGGACATTGTCAACGCGTTCAACTCAATGCAGCGGGACAGCATAGGGGCAGCCCTGGAGCATTTTGAGGTTCCCGGCTACTTCGTTCGATTGATCCACGCCTACTTGGACGATGGGTGAGTGTGTTACGCCAGCTGGGAAGGGGAGAAAAGGCAGCCCGTCGAGCGCGGCAACCGTAGACCTCGGTATTGGATCCGATCCTGTGAATCATCGCGTACGACGAGGTACTGTGCTGCCCGCTGCCTCCGGGCGCGGCCAGGGTGTGCTACGCGGACGATACTCTGGTTCTGGTCGGAGGTCGCGGATGGCACGAGACGTTGCGCATCGGCGAAGTCGCAACGGCCTGCGCGATACATACTGTGTACGGACTGGGCCCGGGGGTCTCCCCTACGAAGTCGGCGGCCATCTGGTTCTACGACAAGAACAGGCGAGGGACTCCTCCGCCCGGTCTGAGCATAAGTGTGGCGGTAGATACTCTGTAAAACCGTCGTCTCGGGTAACAGCGAGGCGACGGGAATATAAACAAAACACTCGAGACAAGAGACCGAACCCAACGATTAGCGGGCGGTACACACAGAGCGTCTTCGACAATCGTACGCAACAGAACGTTTCCGACCGTTATATCGAACAGTCCGACATACCGCTGGTAAACACGACTGCAATCAATAAAACTTTGTTGAGTTTCCAAACCAATCCATTTATTATTGCACCCATAATCACCTCAAATTGGTGACCCCGACGTGATTAATTGAAACGAGGTGTTATAGGCGCAATTTTTTTTCAAAAAAGACTTTATAGTTCCAAAATTAATCGAAATGTCTCGCGAACGCAGTAACGCACGTGCAACCGAAACGGCGAGTGAAGTGCAACACAGTGTCCAGTTAATTCGCCTACCACTGGAACGACCAGACAAAGTTAGCAGATGGTTCGCGTTTCTAGAATTACAGTTCGAGCTCGCGCGTGTCCACAGCGATGTGGCAAAATATAGTGCCGTAGTCACGAATCTCGGCGATCAACAATTAGAAGTGATCGACGACATACTCAACAACCCCCCTCCGACGGAGCGGTACGAACATGTAAAAAAGGAACTGATTCGCAGACTTTCCGACTCCGACGGAGCTCGAGTGCAAAA
>CM026121.1:8209393-8226661 GCA_014825825.1 Bombus turneri | reverse complement strand
AAAAATAGAAACGTTACCACTGGCGAGGGGGTACTGTGGCGGTAGATACTCTGTAAAACCGTCGTCTCGGGTAACAGCGAGGCGACGGGAATATAAACAAAACACTCGAGACAAGAGACCGAACCCAACGATTAGCGGGCGGTCCACACAGAGCGTCTTCGACAATCGTACGCAACAGAACGTTTCCGACCGTTATATCCAACAGTCCGACAAACCGCTGGTAAACACGACTGCAATCAATAAAACTTTGTTGAGTTTCGAAACCAATCCATTTATTATTGCACCCATAACCACCTCATAAGCATGGCGGGCGAAACCATCGGGGTGGGATAAAATACCTGGGTCTCGTTATCGACAGGCAGTGAACGTTCGAGCCGCACTTGGACTCCCTAATTCCGAAGGTGACGGGGACGGCCAACGCCTTGTGCGACCTGCTGCCGAACATCGGCGGGGCGAGTGTCGCGGTGCGCCGACTATACGAGGGCGTCGTTCGGTCCCAAGTGATGTACGGAGCCCCGATATGTGCAAACGATTTCATGGCGAGTCGTCGCAGCATCTTGCTCCTTAGGAGGTTACACTGGGTAATCGCCATCACAATCGTCAGGGACCCACGCGTCGGTGACTTTTCTGGCTGCGTCTCCACCATGGCAGCTCCGGGCATTGGTGCTCAAGAGAAGATACATCCACATGAGAGCGTTGGATCCGGCAGAGGACTCGGCCGAACAGGCGACCCCAGACGACCTGAGAACCACCGAGGAGGATGCCTGGGACCAGTGGCGGTCTCAGCTGACCAGCGAGGGAGGCGAACATCGAGGTGTCGAGGTCGTCCTCCCAAGTTGGGAGGCATGGAGGAGCCGACGCGGTCTCCCGCTGTCCTTCAGGATGACACAAGTGCTTACGGGACACGGCGTGTTCGGCGAGTTCCTGAGGAAAGTCGGACGTGAGAAAACGGACATCTGTTACCACTGCGGGGAGAGCAAGGACACAGCGCAACACACGCTGGAGTTTTGCTCGGTGTGGGAGCGGCCCTGCTACACCTTGCGTCTCATCATAGGCAAGAGTTTGACCTCCTTGGCGATCATAAAAGCGACGCTGAGCGAGCCGCAAAAAATACGAGGCTATCCGCCTCTTCTGCGAGCGAGTTATGCGAGGGAGAAAAAGAGAAACTCTCACCCTTGTAGGATAACGCGACGGAGGGAGATGGCGGTCAGGCGACCCAAGGCCGCTCCACCACCGCCCTCAACGGGACGCGACTAGGAGAGGGCTGGCGCCAGGGCCAATATCTCCCACTGGTCCCAATATATTACGACCAGCTCGATTAAGGGGACGCGGGGGGTGCACCGATATTAATTCGCAAAGAATGAGACCACGGAGCATTGTTATCATACACGCATACAGGCCATCGTGGAGTTTTAGTCAGTAGGAGTCCGATACTGCTCTGCTGCTGCCCGCAGCGGCGGGGTGTCCATGAGGATTTCTCCACGTGAAAAAAAGAAAGAAGAAGCTAGAGAAATCCTAAGATTTATAGCGGGTCCTTAGGCTAGGTAGAAAATGTGAAATAGAAAAAATGTGAATAAAAAAATAAAAATGTTTCGACATCTGGCAATCATCTTGTCCGAAGGATAGGGTCTTTGTGTAGCGGGCCACGGAACAGAACCCGTTAAAAAGTTTACTGTCGAGTGCCGCTACTTATATATTTCCAACAATTCATAACTTTAATATACAATACAATAGTGAATATGTCGACAACTAAACTAGAAGTGGGTACGGACTGCGAGATATAAGTAAATACGGTGAATGATTAGAGTACAGATTGAACTGAGAATGAGACTGAATCTGAGACTCCTTTTCGAGTTGGCAACTAAGCTTTGATTGACTGTCGGCTGTCGTGTTATTACGGAGGAAACTCGTTATGGGTGTGTTTTAAGTACGAAGAAAGCGGATTCGTTGCTCACACTTTTCGTTAGGAAAGTGAGGGTAACGATCCGCGATGCCCATTGGTTATAACCAACGTTAGTGGATGAAGATAGGTGGAGGAAGCTTCCTATCATCGTCGCTCGTGGGTGACATTGCTCATGGGAAATACCCGCTTTTTCCGTAATTTTTAAGAGCAAACAATAAACCTAATGAATGCTTTAAAGACGATCCGTAAACCAGACATTTGCGGGATTAAAGAATCCTGATTTTTAGAAATCCTATGATTTATGGTGGATCCTTAGGTTAATTGAGGGTCTAAATAAGGGTAGGCGGGCATCTGCTGACCAGACAAAGAGGAATGGCGTACGATTTATTACGCGACGTAACATAAAGCATATCAAATTTGACAATTATTTTGTATTCCGTACATGGTATTATTCGGTAATACATATTTACTCTAGAAATGTCAGGACTTTCGAAAAAAATAATTTTTGGTGTTCACGTCCAGGGCAAAAAGAAAAGAAATTATCGATGACAGCAAAGGGTGACACTGGTGTAGTGAACCAATGTATCGAAATTGGGCCAGATGGGACAGTTTGAAGAGAAATAAATGCAAGTCCCAAACCTGGCAGAACATCAGTTTATAATATTTTTAGGGATATGCTAGACGGCATATAATGAAAGGATAAGTAAAGACGGCATTTTATCGTATCATTGATCACCGTATAAAGAATCATATATTGAAATGTACGGAAGAAGAAGCATTTAGAGTATTGGGGACTAAAGGGAAGCTAGATGCAACAAAACTAGATGCATTTGTTGCTCTGCTATATACACGCGGTGCATATCAGGTAAAGAATTTAGATGTCTCATATTTGTGGAATAATATTTGGAGACCTGCATTTTTTTCAAAAACAATGAGAAGCAATGACTTTGCTGAAATTATGAATATACGATTTGATAAGAAGAGCAAAAGAAGCCAACGTTTACGAACCAATGAATTTGGCAATGGTATCTACAGTATTCGACCAATTTACAGAGAATTCACAAAATTGTTATAAACCTGGTGCATACAATACTTTTGTATAAAGAATCGCGGGAGAAAACCATGCAATAAGACTATCAACAAGTTCAGATTTATTACTACAAAAAAACTTTTCAAGTAAAAGATTGTAAGGGTTACAAAATTACGAAAATTTGTTTAAGATGCGGGAAATATGTATACGGCAAATGTGTATTTGATAATAAGATAATTTGTCAAAAATGCAACGAAGTTGAATAAGATATATCTCTATATAAATTAAAGTGTAATTTTATTTAAGTCTATAATCGCAATTGAACAAAAGTAAATTTGGACAAAATTTTATAAAAGTTCATGATTTTATATACATTTAGATATAAGTCAACCATTATCTAAATTAAATCATAAAAACTATTACTTCTTTAGTCGCCAGTCATTTTGACCGCACACGGTAGATATAGGTATAGACGAAGAGTTGGTAGGTTTGGTTTTAAAATCACAGAAAAAAATAGATCTAATCAGTTTATACATAATACCCCGTTTTATATACGGACTCATGATCTGTCCCTCCAGTGAATCAACGTTAATGTTACTGGATTCGGAGATAGGGCAACCATTAAAAGAAATATTACATTTAACTCCCTCCACAAGGAAGCACTTCTTCTACGCCAAAAGAATCAAAAAGGTTTAGGTATTTCTAAATTAGAAACAATAACAAAAATTGGAATACTAAAGAGTGCGGTAAAAATGATAACCTCAACGGGCCCAGCAGTTAGAGACGTAATAAACAAAAGACCAATGGAGAGGACCCTGAAAAACATAGCCAATTCCTTAAGAATAAACTGGGCAACCACACTACAAGAAATAGAAGCCACTAAGAGAAAGCTGATTGTGAAACCTAGTAAAGAGTTATTATTTATTTATTTACTTAATTGTTATTGAGGCAGTTGTCAATTTTAGTTTAGTTAATAATCCCTACGCGGGATTACCTCGGAAGTATGAAATCTCTCTTAAGAGTGAAAGCAATACGCTGCCTGAAAACGGTTGTATACGGGTCCCTTAGGGGGACATGGTTGCTCAGGAGCAGGGGAGACTTCGGTCTCTCTATGCGGTCTCTCATCGCGCTGTGGCGGATTTATCCACTTCGGAGAGGACCATGGTTAACGACCTAGGCACGTCCACGGATTCAGAGTCAGTTTACAAGATTACGGTCCCATTAATAGGGGATAAGGTTGCTTGTCCAGTTTGTTTAAAAAAGGAAGCCCACTTCTTCATCACATTGGGGGATCTGAACAAGGACCTTAATTTGCATCGTGTGGGGACCCCATTCAATGGGAATGTTTAGAATGTGGTAAAAGCTTCCCTAAGCTCCATGAAATGTAGTGGTCTTAATCAATGAAACAGGGGTCCATTTAGTTGTAAAGCTTGTCCCATGAGATTTGGGACTCAAATGGGACGGAACTTGATCAAAAGTATAAGAATTGCAAACATCCTAATTTGGTAATCAGCAAACATTTAACAAATAAAACGGCTGACCAAATTGGGTATAAAAGGAAAGCATTGAAAATAGTAAATTAATACGCGAATCTTCAGGAGAGTACCCAGAAAGTAGAGAGCGGGTGCGATCTTGTTGATTCATGTTGCGCGCCAACGCGAATCGTTATAAAAAATATAAATGAAGAATCAATCTGCGAATGGCGGCGTTGTTTAAAAATAGAAATAAAAAATCCAATCGAGGTGCCCCCATCGATGAGGGAAGTTTATACTCAGTTGGAACGAATTTGGGTCGAATACAGCAGTAATCTGGAATCTTTGACCAAAAGTATTCATGAATTTGTACGCACGCTTCTATATGGAGCACTAACTAAGAACATGAAGGAGGAAGAAAATGATGAACAAGTTAAGCCCCAGGAAAACGCTAGAAAGGATGGCAGAAAATGTAAAAGGACAAGGAATCAAAAAAGAAGATAACTTACGCGCGTCGTCAAGAAATCTTTAAGGAATGTCCGAAGAAGTTAGTCGACGTGATGGCTGGCAATGATTTCGCTTACTTAGAGCCAGCCAGATAACCGTCGGAGGCAAGAGAAGTGAAAAGGCTTTATGAGGATTTATGGGCCAGAGTTGGACCACCAAATTCCATAGTCCTAGGAAGTACAGTCTTAGAAGTGATGTTACATGAAGTTTTTCTTCCGATAACCGTCGAGGATATAAGTGAGCGAATAATAAAGATAAAGAACAAAACATCAGCAGGGCCAGATAGTTTGCAGAAGAAACATTTATTAATTCCTGGTCTGCTTATAATAATGGCAAAACTATATAACATCTTGTGCTTTAGTTCCTATTTCCCAAATATATGGAGGGTAAATAGAACTACGCTAATACCAAAAGCAAACAAGAACGGAAGTAAAGTCGAGAATTGGCGGCCTATAACTATAGGCCAAAATCTCGGCTGAATCTTCTCTTCTATCCTCGACGGTAGGCTAAGGAGGGGTATCGTGCAAAATTTAAGATAGAAAGGCCTTATACCCGAAAGTGGATGTAAAATAAGCATCCAGTTAATAAACGCTGCCTTAAATTATAGCAAGAGGAATAAGGGAGGAATATTCACGATAGTGGATATCTCGAAGCCCTTTGACACAGTACCCCATTCGGCAACAAAACCTAGTCTGGCGAGGAAAAGCGTCCTGATCCCTATTATTGATCTAATTGTTGAAATGTATAAAGGATGTAAAACGACTATTCACGCTAGAAACAACGAAGGGGTCGAAATTGAAACCCTCAGGAGAGTTAAACAGGGCCACCATTTACCACAGCTGCTGTTCAATCTATGTGTGGAGGCGCTGCTGGATGAAATTGAGGTGAAAACCGGTAGCATCAACGTGAATAGCAGATGTAAAGTTTAATGCTTTCGCTGATGACATCGTTCTACTTGATAAAGTTGAGAGGGAGGCACGGTGTCAGATGGATATGCTGCATAAATATCTGAAGAGCCTGGGAATGATTATCTCTGGGAGAAGAGCCAGACGTTTCAGGTGGTCGCCACGAGGGACACCTGGTTCATAAAAGACTCTGAAATAATGCTTAAGGATAATCCAATACCACCTGTTGATCCTGAGGAGACCTTCAGGTATTTGGGCATCAAACTGGGGCCTTGGAGGGGCCTCCATTGTGACATAATTGTGCCGGAGATTCTGAGCATGGTGAGAAGAGTAAGAAAGCTCTCTTTGAAACCATGCCAGAAGATCAAGCTTATTACCAATTATCCCTTCCTTCATTTTATTTACAATCTATTGATCAATCCACCAAGTAACGTTGTTTTAAAATTGCCGGATAGCGAAGTCAGACAAGAGATTAAAGCGATACTTCATCTAGTGCCATCGACGACCACTGATTTCTTTTACACTCCAAAAGTCAACGGAGGGTTGGGGCTACCGAGATTTAAGCACATAGTGGAGCTCTCTGAAGCCATTCCCATCGTCGATATGGAAGCGGCAATCGTTGCGTCGGTTATCCTTTCTGCATGGATAGCTCGTTTCGGCGTACCTTTAAAAATAACGACTGATCAAGTACGCCAATTCGAATTGAACCTATTCAACGAATTATGCCGATTGCTCGGCATCAAGCATTTACACACGACGGCCTCTCATCCAGCGTCTAACGGGATGGTAGAGCGCTTACATTGGCAGTTAAAAGCAGCGATCAAATGCCACGATACGGGCAACTGAGTTTTAATGGGCATTCGAACCGCTATGAAGGAGGACCTTGCCACAGGTGAAATTCGACTAACTATGCGATAAGTTAAAATTCCAAGCGCCTTATCACGTGTGACCGTCCGGGTAGCATTCGTTCTCAGCCGTCTGGGTGACATTCAGTCACTCTAGCTGTTCTTAGAAATATATGATAAGTACGACCAAAGCCTTCTCACACTCCAACGAATAAAGAATATAAATATTCCCTTCAATATCATCCAAGTCAGTCTGAATAAATCCGAACTAGCCTGAATATTAAAAAGTTTATCGTTGCGAACTGCAAATACTATTTAATTATTGTGTAAATTGAGTAAAAATAAAGAACTCAATCTCCTGTTCGGAAACTGACAAGTTTTCTTATTTTATTTTAGTCAATTTTTAAATTTTTACACGTGGATTTAAACCACTAATTTGATGGATAAACTTCTTCGGCAACACGGCTCTTCCAAATTGTCAAAACAAACAAGAAGACGTCGTTCTGCAATAAATGATGAAATCCTATCAATATATTGGCAAAAATTGCTATAAATCCACACCTGTCTACTAAAGAAATAAGTAGAAATAGTGGCATCAGCAGAACTTCAATTCCAAAGATTTTACTTAATAGCTTGCACTCATACCACATATATACCAAGAACTGGCTAAAAATAATTTCATTTAGGAAGTCAACTTTTATAATTGGAAGAAAGAAAAGTTAGCTCGAGATAATACATTCTTGTCAAAAATAGTTTTGTCAGAGCTATATTTCAGAACACTGGAGTTGTGTGAATCATCATAACATGCAAATGTATCTGACGGCCAGTGAATGCATATTTAATGTATGTATATATAAAAATACCACTGATCCTTGAATACGTGGTACGGTATCATGAATGAGTACCTACTTGAACCACACTTGTTTGATACAGCGCTTAAAGCAAATTTCTTAACATTTTGATGGTCGCGCATTTCGGCGTAGATCTTACTGTCGACCGTTGACACTTTTCACTCAATCTATTATTGTACGATTATGATATACTTTTTGAGAAAATTGCGTCGAATCCATCATCGTTATTAAATCCGTAGCGTATTATCTTAATTTATTTTGTTATGTATTATATGAATTTATTTATTTATTTCCTGATTGACTCATACAGTTACAGAAATCGGGATTATGATCGTTTTCTGATCATTCACTTTTACTGGATCGTTCGACTCATAACTTGCTGACCCTTTCAGTACATTTGCAATTTCTTTTCACTTAAATAGATCACTGTCAAATATATGAATCACGTGTCTCACCTTGAAGTGCTGATTACATTTAAAAATGATTAAAATCACGTTTACGTGAGGACGACCAACAACAGATGGCAGAGTGTTACGCCACGAGGCTTAATATTGATCGTATTTCTAACCGCCGCTCGCGGTCCTACAGCGTCGCAGACAGATCGTCTTATCTGCCCGACGAAAAATATCGACGAGCGTGTCACAAACAAAATCTGATACAAACAAAGCGACAACGATAACCATCTGCCGAACCCTGAACAACACTTAGTCATCTGCCGACCCTTGGACTAAAACAATAACCGAACCCGCACTCGCAACCCCAATGAAGATATAAAAACCCTGTCCTTTAGCCAGTAAGTCAGTCTGTACTCTACAATACATCAGTAAGATTGTCGTGCTAATAAAGTGGTTGCCCCTTCTGTACAACGTCTCATCATTTATTACGTGACAAGCGCATAGTTGTAACCAAGCAATGAGTTCTAGAAACGTCGATTTTGGACCGTTACTTCATACACATAAAGAAGGTGGCACGCGTGATCATAGGACAAACGGTGGCGTGATCCGAGCGTAGTGGGGGTCGTCTCCCTGAGAAAACAAAGAGACGATCTAAGGGCAATCAGTCTCTTTTGAGAATTCTAAGCGCATGTATCGAGAGATTTACGAATATCGAGAGATATCACAAAGTCGAGTCAAATTGTCTTTAACACATTAATTGTATTCTTAGTCAAATACTTCGTAACATTTTCATTATTTCATAATTTATTGTTAAATATATAATCTATATTAACCGGTTAACACAATGTTATTTTCATTGAACCACCTCTGTTGTCTTAACCGAAACAGGGGAACGACTAATTCGCGGCGTCGATTATACGAAACGTAGCGAGAATTTACGTCTCTCGCTGACGCGTTTCCTCGCGACCGTGTCTCTCCGCGAACGGTCGTAACAACACTGATATAACAATGTATAATTTACAGTTTATTATAACAGCTGATGTACAAACTAAGTGCGAGTTAATAGAGAATAATTGCGAATTCGAAAACGAGTAATGTATATAACCTAAATTCAAATGGTGAAAGGTCGAAAACGGAAAAGCAACTGACTCTCTATCAAGATGAGGCTGCGGAGGAAAACTAGTGATGTATGGCTCCGAGAACAAGAGATGAGCTGATTCGTTAAGGATAAGGTTTCGCTATGAGAGAGAGAGAGGGGGAAATAGGCTTCGTTGTTAATTGGTTATTTGCTGTATTGGTGGGTGAGGAAGGGTACTAACCGCCCTCGAGATGAAGTTGCTAGTCGGAGGCCTCATACGCCAGAAGAACCAACTTTCCCGTGTCAACCCGTACTGGACAATAAGCTTTAGAAAAATAATTCAGTGAAAGAATATTTGTTCGGTCTGAAGGACCTTTAACTAGAAATTCCTGAGGTTTATGGAGGGTACTTGCGACTATTGAGAGACGCAGTAAGGATGTGAAGACATCTGGCTGCCAGCTTACCCGCGGCGTGTGGCCTGGTCTAGGGAGAGAGTCGCCAGACGTAACACCCTCCTGCTCGGCGATCGAGCAAGGACGGGGATTTTTGGCCGTGAGATGGGGTGACCTGGCCGTGGTCGGCGTTTACGTGTCATTCAGCATCAGCCGGGCGGAATACGTCTCCTTCCTGGAAAGACTCGCAGCTTGTGCGAGGCGTCTGGGCGTCTATACGTCGCTGATCCTCGGGGACTTCAACGCTCACCCTACGGCGGGGGGTTCCCGCAGGACCGATGGAAGGGGACGCGCTGTGCAGGACTGGGTGGCTGCGCTCGACATCCGGTTTATCAATCGGGGATCGTCCAGTATGTGTGTGGCATGACGGGGGGAGTCCATAGTAGACCTCACGTGGACAAACCCTGTCGCCTCCGGCCATGTTTAGGGGTGGGAGGTGTCGGCCGAGGAAACATCTTCGGCCCACCTCCACATCGTGATGGACGTGGCTGTCAGTGGCGCGAGAGACGACTGTTCGTTCGGGACGCGTGGGCCCGACGGTAGAAGAAAAAGGAATTTTCCGCGGTGGGCGGCGTCCTACCGGAACGAGGATTTAGTGGCCGCACCCGCTATGGCCGCCGCTTGGGCGGAAGAATCCCCGGCGGATGAAGAAACGGAGACGGGAACAGTCCGCCTGAGGTGCGACTTGCACGCGATCTGCGATTCGTGCATGTTGCGATCTGGAGCTCTGCGCCGTGCCGGTGCAGTATACTGGCGGTCCGAGGAGATTGCTCGTCTCCGATAGGCGTGCATCCGCGCCCGGCGCCGGTACACCAGATTCCGACGTGGGGGGGAGGGGTGTAGGCGAGGCCACGGTGACTGTTTATACGACGCATACCGCGAGGCGCGGAGACCCCTGCCGCGAGCTATCAAGGTGGCGAAGAGACGGTTCTGGGAGGAGCTCCTGGCCATCCTCGAATCCAATCCCTAGGGACGCCCTTACAGAATGGTGTTGAACAAACTCCGTCCTTGGGCGCCCCCCGCGACGGAGAACATGGACCCTCGGTTCCTAGAGGAGGTTGTCGGACCCCTGTTTCCCGGAGCGGTGAACGAGGAAGAAGGCAGGGCAACCGAAGAACGGAGTTGCAACTACCGGAGAAAGAGCCGCAGGACACCATGGGAAGCTGGAGTTCGGAATCGACGATCACGGAGGAGGAGTTGGCCGAGGCTGTCGGGAGGATCGGAGCCCGGGAAACTCCGGGTCCCGACGGAGTCCCGGGCCGCCTGTGGAAGGAGGTCGCCGGGGTCTTGGCCCCAAGGCTGAGGTTCCTGTTTGACAGATGCCTATCCCGGGGCGAATTCCCCGTCCTGTGGAAGGAGGGACGGATGGTCCTGTTGCCGAAGCCATGATGTCCTCAGGACTTGCCTTCGGCCTTTCGGCCTGTGTGCCTTTTGGACGAGGCTGGCAAGCTGTTGGAGAGGGTTATGGCTGCCCACCTCGAGTCGCATTTGTCCCAGGTGCTCCCGGGCTACAGGATAGCCAGTTAAGCTTCCGGAGGGGGCGGTCTACGGCCGACACTGTCGCCCGTGTCCGCTCCCTCGTCGAGGGGGCCGAGCGGCGGGGTTACGTGGCGCTGGCCGTGTCGCTGGACGTTATCAACTCCTTTAACAGCATCCCCTGGAACAGGATAGGCCGGGCCCTCGAGTTTTATCGGGTGCCCGTTTACCTGCGTGGTGTGGTCTGGGCGTTCCTCGGGGACCGTAGTATCGTCTACATCAGGCGAGGTGGAAGGATGATGGAGAGGACGCTGTTGGGCCTGTTGCTGTGGGATATCGCGTACGACGTGGTACTTCGGGCGCCGATGCCCCCAGACTGGGCGCTGACATGCTACGCCGTCGACACGTTAGTGCTGGTATGGGGATCGACGAGGGCAGGACCGTCCGTTTGGCGGAACTGTCGGTGGCCTGTGCGGTCGCCGCGATCCAAGGGTTGTGGCTGGAGGTGTCCCCCGAGAAGTCCGAGGCAATGTAGTTTTGCCGGAGAGCCGATCACGGGAAGCCTCCAGCGGATTATCGCCTGATGTTGGTAGAGGCCGAGATCGGGATCGGGGCCAGCATGAAGTATCTGGGTCTGACCCCCGTCAGCCACTGGACCTTCGGCGCTCACTGCGAGCATTTGGCACCGTCGGTCGAGGCAACGGCGAACGCCTTAGGACGTTTACTGCCTCGATTGGGCGGGCCCGGCGTGGGAGTGCGTCGGCTGTACGCCGGCGTGGTGCGATCAAAGCTCCTTTACGGAACTCCGATCTGGGCGGAGGACCTGATGGCCAACGGTCACAGTCTCCTGGCGATCAGGAGGTTGCACAGGACGGTAGCCATCAGGATATCGAGGGGTTTTCGCACCGTTTCCGCGGCGGTAGCGGCGGTGCTTGCCGGACTTCCCCCGTCCGAGCTGCAGGCTCTGAGGTGTCGCGAGATTTATCTCCGCACTCGGGGTCTGGCGGCTGGGGTCGGCTCGGTGGATGCCGACGCTAGGGTACAGGATCGGCGGGCCCTTCTCGACAGATGGCGCGCCGGCCTCGACACGAGACCGGGCGCGCTGGGGTTAAAGGTCCTCGAGGCCGTCCTTCCAAAGTGAGACGTTTGATTGGACAGTAGCGGACCTCCCTTGACCTACAGGGTGACGCAGGTGCTCACCGGACACGGGTGCTTCGGTGAGTATCTGTACCGAATCGGGAAAGAGGCGACCGCGCGTTGCCATCACAGCGGTACGGGTGTGGACTCAGCGCGGCATACGCTGGACCATTGCCCGGTTTGGGCGGCGCCGCGCCACTCCCTCACCGTGGAAATAGGATGCGATCTCTCGCCACCGACGATTCCTGAGGCATTTCTGACGAGCGTGAGGGGCAGGAGGGCTGTGACCTCCTTCTGCGAGCAAGTTATGCTGTGGAAAGAGGCAGCGGAGCGGGTGAGGGAGAGGGACTCCCACTCCGAGAGGATCGGCCGACGAGGACGCAGCGGTGTCCGTGGACGCGCCTACACGCAGCGCGCTAAGACCACCGTGACCTCCGATGGGGTTTAAAACTTAAGTGCTGGACTTTCCAGCGTCTAGGGACCGCCGAGCAGTCCAGTTGGGGATCCAGACTGCCCCTGGGAATGGGGCGCGATGTGACATGGACGCGCACCGTGCCATTTGCGGACAGGTTATTGTGCGCGGCGGGAGGGGGGGTTGGTGTATCGCCCCAGCGGTTCCCGGTCACCTCTCGATCGCAAGAGGAACAGTTATCGTTGAAGTTTTAGTCGGTTGGAGTCCGATACTACTACGTCGCTTTTCCCCCTAGAAGCGGCGGGTGTCCGTGCGGATTTCCTCCACATAATAATTAAAAAAAAAAAAAAAGAAAAGGCACAACCTGCGTACAGCACGCATCGCGCACCGCTGCTTAGGCTGACCTACTTTCGTTCGTGAAAGGAGGTTTCCTCGTGCACAGACATATTTCGGTTAATTTTTAGTTGACAGTAGCTGAAAAAAATAATATCTAAAATGCAATTCTTTTATTGATTTTCATCTTATTTCGCCTTCAAGAATCACTCCTTAAATTTTCTAATACCTGTAACCGAATATTCTGTATACACATATATACACATGTACATGTAATCTGAGCGAATAAAAGATATATGTGTGGCTAAGCACGTTTACTTTTATTTGTATATAGTATATTGTTTTTTAAATTTTTTATGTTCTTTAATTTTAATTGTGTTGTTGTTCATTAACACATAACTTTCAATTTATTTCTTCGGCAAGTTTTACATCCTACATAAAAGCATTAGCTTTTAAATCAATATATTGTTATATTTAATACGTTTTGTATCATACTTTTTCTCTGTAATTATCAAGGAACATAATTTTCCAAATTAAATAGTAAATTACGTAACAACTAAGTTAATAATTAACAAATTCTCTTATCCACGTATTTCTAATCATCATACCTGTTTTAAAGTTGACAACAGAATGAAACTATTTTTCTCAAACTATATTTACTAACAATAAGTGTAATAATTTCCACGTAGTAAGAGATTTGATCTTTTTCTCATGAAAAGTTTGTAAAATTAGAGCTGCTGTAGCATTTAATTTAGGTGCTTGATTAGTTATTATTGCTAAGATTCACCGATAAAGCTTTTTTGAACTAAATGCTATAGTTATTTTATTGATAAGGTGTTAAAAGAAATGAGATGAGAAAGTATACATTCAGATTTATATTATTACTATTGCATAATTTACGCATATATTAGTAATATGCGGGCTAGAATCGCACCATAAGTCTACAATTCTGTTTTTTTGACTATATTAACCATTTTTAAATTCTAACTATAAATACGACCGAACCAATTTATGTAGACATGTTTATTTAGACATATTTAACAAATTTTTCTGTTTGTAACATTTGAAATATGTGTAATTTTGTGTGCTACAATAGATTAGCCGAGTAGTTGTGACACACATATATGAGCATGAGTGTATGGAAGTATGTGCGTTCACAGCGTCTCGTAAAACAGAGGAATGCAACTGTTCCGTTAATAGTCTGGTATAGAAGATGGTGAGACAAAGAGAGTGCTGAAACACGTGCAAATTTAGATCGACGAAGATCTTATAAATCACATATTAAATAAATCTGCAACTATTTTGATATCAATTCTAAGTATAATTTAAGTGTTTCTATACATTTATTTCGGCGATTGAGATTCAAAATTCTCAACAATAATATAGAACTCTGTTTCGATAACATTACTATGACTTATCCCAGTATAAAGATCTTCTAAAGACCCACAAGATGCAAAATGTACCACAATGAAAGAAGTTAATAGATCATCATAGATATTAAATTTTGGAAGGATTCCAGACTTGGACATAATTAATAGTTAAATTACGAAGGAATTTCACTCGAAACTCATTAGGATGCTAACAATCGTATTCAATGCCATCAGGATTAAATATTTCCTTACTATCTGGAAACAGGCATAAATAATTATGCTACACAAATATAAGAAAGACGTCCACTTGGCTATATTAATTCTGCTCGAGCAGCTCAACTAAACAGACGTAAGAAACTGAGCTCCAGTACAAGTGCGACAAGCAGTGAATTTAGGCGATTAAAACGCCAAGGAATTGCCAAATGGTAAAAGTTCCAGAATGCAACAACAAATACCGTCAATCAAAATCACAAACAACGGCGAAATATACTACATAAACAAAGCTACATACTCGCTAAGTCGAAAACAACCAATTAACAAAGAACTGGAAAGCACAGTTATAAAAGAAATGGAAACATTGTAAAAGCAAGCGGAGAGCAACTGCAACGACGAACTATCTTATCAAGATGAAAACTGGAAGGTAGCAACAGCTCTCAAAAGGCATAAAATAATACCAGGCACAAGCGCTGCAAATATTTCCGATACAGAAACGTAAAAATGACTGCAAATGATTAAATGAAGTAAAATGCTATAACTGTAATGAAAACCACTTAGCGAGCTATGAAAGCTGCGAAGTCAGAAAACAACTACAACGAAAACTGTTTCCACCTCTTCTAAGCAGAACGTACGGCAACTATTCCTCACAATAAGAAACTACTGAATCAGAGCCAACACTAAATGTATAACATGTATCAAACAGTAACCACAGAAACATCAACACGTTTGGTAGCCGAAGGTATGCACAAGTAACTAACCAAACGCCACCCTTGTACAACTAAAACCAAAACAACAACAATAACAACGCTATAGAAATCAAGAAACTGCTCAAGCAATCCATCTCAAACGCCAAAATGTTAAGAAAAATGATAAGTGAGTAAAATGCAGTACTCGAACAATAAACACAACAAATTACAGTCCAATTACAATTAATTCCAATGATCTAGACGGGCCCTCGAAACAAAATCATTTTTGTATAAAAACAATATTGATATACTACTTGTTTCAGAAACACATTTCACTCTAAAAAGTTACATGAAAATTCCGTACTACACCATCTACGACACCAAACATCCCTCAAGTAAAGCACATGGAGGAACTGCAGTAATAATAAAAAATGACATCAAGCATCACCTACGTAGTCAAACAAATCAAGAACACTTACAAGCAACCACTGTCGCAATAACAACCAATGACAATTACTTCCAGATATCAGCAGTATATGTACCTCCGAGACACAAAATGACACTAAAAAAATGGGAAGAGTACTTTCAATCCCTAGGCAACAAATACATAGCGGCGGGAGACTTTAACGCAAAGCACACATTATGGGGTTCGAGAATTAATACGCCGAGAGGTAGGACATTAGAAAAATACATCAGAAGCAGCAACCTCAATGTACCATCTACAGGAAAACCAACGTACTGGTCGACAGACCTCAATAAAATACCTGACCTGTTGAATTTTGCAATAACAAAAGGACTAAATGTAAGCAAATTAAAAATAACAACCAGCCTTGAGCTTAACTCCGACCATACACCAATTATAATAGAATATACAAGTAAACCACTACTTTATAACAGGACGGATTCACTGTGCAATAAGACCACCAATTGGCAAACTTTCAAAGAATTAACCGAAAACCAAATCAATTGCAAAATCCCGGTGAAAACACCTGAACACATTGAGCAGGCAGTAGCAACTTTGACAGAAATAATAGAGGAAGCAGCGTTGGGAACCACCACCTATGAATCAAATAGCAGGCAATCAAAAATTATTCCGCAGGACATCCTAGACAAAATCAGGGAAAAAAGAAAAGCGAAAGCAAAATGGCAAAAACAGAAAACACGAGAAAACAAGAAAAAGCTAAATAAACTTGCAAAGGAATTAAAAAATAAAATAAGGGAACATCATAATAACGAATTCTCAAAATTCATCGAATCACTATCCGCGCATGAGAATACCAACTACTCCCTATGGAAAGTCACCAGCAAAGCGAAGAAAACAATAAAATCAATCCCAGCAATCAGAAAAATAGACAACACATGGGCCAGAAGCAACGAAGAGCAGGCAGAAGAATTCTCAACGCACCTATAAAGTATATTCTCGCCGTACAAAATTAATGTCAGCATCCCTGGATGGCAAACAAATGAGGAAGTTGAAAATGCCAGCAACACAACTGATAAACGCTGCACCATACTCAGCACAACAGCGCAAGAAGTTACGAACATAATTAAGGCAACAAAGACAAGTAAAGCACCAGGATTTGACTTGATCAATGGAAAAATCTTAAAAAACCTTCCCCCAAAGGCAATAAGACTAACAACAATAATATTCAACGCAATTCTAAGAATACAGTACTTTCCTACACTATGGAAAATAGCACAGATCGTAATGTTACCCAAACCAAACAAAAACACACATCTAACTGCATCTTACAGGCCAATATCATTACTACCTGCGTTCTCCAAACTGCTGGAAAAAGTAATATATAACGGCCTAAAACCAATAATAGAAAAAGAAAAATTAATACCTGACCATCAATTTGGATTCAGAAATAAACACTGCACAGTAGAACAAATGCACAGACACGTGAATGAAATCTTACAGGCACTGGAAACAAAACAATATTGCACGGCACCCTTTATGGGCATCGAAAAAGCATTCGACAAAGTTAACCACGAAAAACTCCTTCAAACAATCAAAGAGCAATTTCCAAAACAAATCTACAAATTACTCAGATCTTACCTAAACAATAGAACCTTTATAGTAAAAATAAAGGATGCATATTCAGAAATCAAGAATATCAAGACAGTACCGCAAGGAAGCGTACTAGAACCAATACTATACACATTATACACGGCAGACATACCAACAACTGTTAAC
>CM026121.1:8191574-8208893 GCA_014825825.1 Bombus turneri | reverse complement strand
ATATTTAAATATGAATGGTATTGTATATACAGTGAGCCTTTTCTAGTCTAACATACTTTTACTATTTTTAATGGAATTCTGTCCTAGTTTCATTCTTTTTTATAATACAAAAAATGAAACCAAAGATTATTATTTAAAAAGAACTATATAATTCTAACAAATCTGTATAAAAGAAATATATATGTATAGTATATTATATACATACATAAGTATTCATTTTTAGGTATAAAAATGTATTTGTTACATTTTAAATTCTTATAATAAATGTATATTCTATGTCAAATGAATATTATTTTTGTAAAAATTATAAATATTTTAAAAATATTAAATATTTATTATTTAAGTATGATCAAATTAAATTATTCAAACACTTACTGAAATAGTTTAATATGAGCAAAATTTTTCTTTAACAATACTTATGCAATAGTATAAAAATTACAATATATAATGTATATCTATTATTATTACATATATATATTGCAATATTAACTGATTTTAAATAATAAAATTGTGGTTTTTTTTATTTTTTGCATTTATGTTCTGCATTTTTTACAAATTATCTTATTATCAAATGTACATTTGTCGCATTCATACTTCCCGCATCTTGAACAGAGTTTCATAGTTTTGTAACCTTTACAATCTTTTACTTGACAAATTTTTTTGTAGCAGTGAATCTTAACTTGTTGATAGTTTTATTGCATGGTTTTTTCCCGCGATTCTTTATACAAAAGCAATGTATGTTGAGGTTTATAACAATTTTTTGAATTCTCTATAAATCGGTCCCATACTGTAGATACCATTGCAAATTTATTGGTTCGTAAACGTTCGCTTCTTTCGCTCTTTTTATCAAGTTGTATAAACCTAACAATTTCAGCAAAATCATTCCTGCTCATTGTTTTTGAAAAAAAATGCAGGTCCCAAAATTTTATTCGACAAATATAAGACATCTAAATTCTTTACCTGATATGCAGCGCGGGCATATAGCAGAGCAATAGATGTATCTAGTTTTGTTGTTTTTTTTTATTTTTCTTTTTTATATGTGGGGAAATCCTCATGGACACCTCCCGCTCTTCTGGGAAACGGGGGAGTAATGTCGGACTTTACCGACTAAATTCCCACGGTGGTCCGCCTGACGCTCAACAGGGGTGCTACGGGACCTCTTTTCGAATTACTGCCAGAGCACCCCTGCGTCTTCTCCCATCTGAGGGGGTCGTTAGTTCAGGTTAGTTCAGGCATTGGGAGGGACCATCCTTCTCATCGCTATATCCCCTAGGCCGTCGTGCAAGTCTGAGGAGATCCCAGATCCTCCTCGCCGTGTCGGCCTCTATGACCGTCTAGGGCGGTGCAGGGCCGCTCTTCAGGGCGGAACCCTACAAGGGTGGGATGTTCTCACCCCCTCTTGCTTTGTTCGCTCCTTTACGAGCATTACTCCTTCGCAATAGGAGCGGACAGCGAGGAACTCTTGTTGCCCCCTCAGCATCACTTTCAGAACTGACGAGGGGTCTAATCTCTCGCCAATCGCTAGTCGCAGAATACGACGGGGGCCTCCTATGCTGGACAAAACTCTAGCGTGTGCTGAGCCGTGTCCTCGCACTCTCCGCAGTGGTAACAGTTTTGGATATTGGTTATTTGGCTGTCCGTCACCTCTTTTCCGATTTTCTGCAGGTATTCCTCGAATACTCCATATCCAGCGAGCACCTGCGTCATGCGGAAGGATAGCGGAAGCCCTTCGTGGTCCCCCCAAGCCTCCCAATTTTGGAAGACCGATCTAACGGTGGCCACAAACCTGATCTTCGGTGAGTAGGTTGGAGCGCCACCGCTCCCACACCTCTCGTCTAGCTTCTCCCCGAACGTCTCGGTCCGCCTCCCCGGCGGGGAGTTTTGTTGTATCTAGCTCCCTTCTAGTCCCCAATACTATAAATGTTTCTTCTTCTGTACGTTTTATTATATGATCCCTTATACGGTGATCAATGATAAGATAAAATGTCGCCTTTACTTGTCCTTTGATTATATGCCGTTTACCATGTCCTTCGAAATATTTTTTTTTATTATTATTTAATTTGTACTTTATAATTTGTCCAGCTGGACATTCCGTAAATTTGTCTAGCTTTATTGCTAATTAACATATGGATGGCTACCCCCAGCGAGATACCATCTTCGAGTTTAGCTATTTTATTTCTTTAGTCAAGTCAATGGGATGTTTTCTTTTTAATATTCTTTCTATGAGAGTTTTGTTTGCTTCAGCAGCCAATTGGTTTGAATGTGTTGCCGTTCTTTTCTTGTATTTTTTTTTGACCGATGGTATTTTTAAGTCTTTACGTATATCCTCCTTTTTAACATACCATGGGGCGTTCACTATTGTTCTTAATATCTTCGATTGTAGCGACCTTAATTTATTTATGTAATTCATTGCTACTGTCCCCAATAGTGCTATTCCGTACGTCCAAATTGGTTTTATTATCGTTTTGTAGATTTTTAATTTATTTTCTATGCTGAGTTTAGAGTTTCGACTAGTTAGCCAGTACATTTGTCTTCTTTTTATCCGTATTTTGTTGTAAGTATGTTGCTTCCATGTAAGTTGTGTGTCTAAGTGGAGTCCTAGGTATTTAACTTGCTTTGTTTGTATTACGTGCGTGCCATTCAATTGGATATTTGGTGGTTTCCGTTTTCATAGTGTACATTGGTTGTATTTACTGCTTTTATTTGTTTATTTTGTAGCCATTTTTCTGTTTTTGTGATATGCTCTTGTAATAATGTGATTGCTATTTCTGGATTAGCGTGCCTGACTAGTATAACCGTGTCGTCTGGGAATGTGAGTATCAGCTGTTGGTAGTTGTTTGTATATTGGCCCTATATAGTGTATATAATATTGATCCTAAAATGCTTCCTTGCGGTGCCCCTGTCTTGATGTCTTTAACTTCAGTATATGTGTTCTATATTTTTACTACAAAGGTTCTGTTGCTTAGATATGATTTGAGTAAATGGTGGATTTATTCCAGGAAATGTTTTTTTGATTGATTGCAAGAGGCTTTCATGGTTCACTTTGTCAGATGCTTTCTGGATGTCCATGAAGAGGGCTGTACAGTATTGTTTCTTTTCTATTGCTAGTAAAATTCCATCGACGAGTCTCTGCAACAAATTGGTGATCTGGTATTAATTTTTCTTTTTCTATTGTTGGTTTTAGGCAATTGTAAATTATTTTCTTTAGTATTTTGAAAAATACATGAAGTAGTGATATTGGTCTGCAAGATGCAGTTTGGTGTGGGTATATGCCAGGCTTAGGTAACATAATTTGTGCTATCTACCAGAGAGTAGGAAAATATTGGATTCTTAAAATTGCATAGAATATTATTGTGATTAAACGTATTGTTTTTGGGGGAGATTTCAAGATTTTACCATTGATTAGATCGATTCCTGGTGCTTTACTGTTTTTTGTTTTCTTTATTATGATTCCAATTTCTTGTGTTGTTGTGTTAGGTATGGTGTGATGCTTGTTGGGAGAGGTACTAGTATTTTGCGCATCTACGTTTGAATGACATTTGGAGTTACTATCGTGAATATTATACGGTGTAAATGTGTTAGAATGTGTTGAAAAATTCTTCAACTTGTTCTTCGTTGCTTCCGACCCATGTGTTGTCTATGTTTCTGATTACTGGGATTAGTTTTATTGGCTTCTTGATTTTGTTTGTGGAGAAATCTATGGAAATAGAGAATAGTTGACATTCTCATGCGCAGATAGTGTCCCTATGAATTTTGAGAATTCGTTACTATTATGATCTTTTATTTTACTTTTTATTTCCTTTGCAAGTTTGTTTGCATGTTTTTTGTTTTCACGTGTTCTATGTTTTTGCCATTTTGCTTTCGCTTTTCTTTTTTTTCTGATTTTGTCAAGGATGTCTGTTGGAATTATTTTCGTTTGCCTGTTGTTTGGTTCATAAATAATAGTTGCCCATGCTGCTTCTTTTATAATTTCTGTCAATGTTGTTACTGCTTAGTCAATGTGTTCGGGTGTTTTTAGTGGAATATTGCTGTTGATTTTGTTCTCAATTAAATGTTTACCATTTGGTGGTGTTACGACGGTCGGCTCTCTACCTGGGTCAGGCTACACACCGCGGCCAGGACGGCAGCCACATGTCCGCACATCGTTGTCGCGTACTCTCAATAGCCTCAAGGACCCGTCATAAATCTCACAAAACTCTGTCTAAGATCCTACAAGCCGGATATAGCATCTGCTAAGCAACTGTCTTTATGTTTACTTGTCTATTACGGAAAAGTTAGTTTTTCACACGTGCGACGCTTTCCACTATCAACTTTCCTCCGAGAGCGGCTAAGACCCTTCCTAGTCTACCGGTCATCTTATTAACCAATGAGAAACAATGCTCACTACCCTCACTCTCCTAACCAAAAATGCTATGAACAAATCCGCTGGTCTTATACGTTAGTCACTCCTATCACTAGCTTTCCTCCACCACCGCATCATTGCCAAACGTTACTGATTTTCCATCTTTCGAACGGTCAACATCTTTGACCGAGTTTCTACCATTAGATCAGTCACATACTCAACTTGTACATACGCAACAGCGTAACTATTCATCACAAGGTTGTTGGAATAAACTATCAATTATACATTGTTATATTCGTGTCACACTCATTTTAATCACCCCTGTTATCCTAAACGAAATAGGGGATCGATCATTTCGCGGCGTCGATTATCTAATCGTAACGGGAATTTACGACTCCCATTGACGTGCTTCCTCGCGATCGTGTCTCTCCGCGAACAGTCGTAACACGTTGAAAAGTTGTTCTTTGCTGTCTAATGCCGCTATAAGTGAAAATGCTGCTGCAAATTTTGAATTTACCTCACCGCTGTTTGATTTCCTCTTAAAATACCCGTATCAGTTGCAGATAAAACATCTTGGGACTTTATTACGCCCCGTGAGAGATCGAATTTTGTATTGGTCCTCCTGCCAATAGTAAAACAAGTTAAAAGGTGATTCTTGGAGCTAAAATAAGATGAACATTAAGAATAAAAAATTTGCATTTTCGGCATTGTTTTTTAGTTACTGATAAATAAAAATTAACCGAAATACTGTCTGAAATATGAGAAAACCTTCTTACACGGACGAAACTAGGTCAGTCTAAGCAACGGAGTGCATAGGGATCCTCAAATCGAACGATCCATGGGTAACAGCTTACCTCATACAAGTCGTAGAGAAGAAGACTGTGACATTTGGAGACGTAAACCATCCTGCGCGATGTTTTCTGCGAAAAATTATATCAGCATATCGAAAACCGCCTCACAGGACCACGTATGGAATATTCGAGTTCAGAGGTGTTCCTCTAATCCTTTTCCGTCATAAATAATTAATAAGCAAAAACACATATAAACAAGGTATGTGTACGTGCCATAATTTTCCAGTCCGAGAATGTCCAAGGAAAGATTACCATTAACAAGCATTAAGTAGTGATGTGTTACTGAATGTGGTGGAACTCTGCCTTGCATGCACTATAGACATTTTCGACACAAGTTATTGAACACTGCATATTACACTATTCACATACATACACATGAAATAAAAAGTAAAGAAACAAAAAAGGACTACAAAAAATTTGTTTAAACTTATACTCCAAGGATTAATTAAGGTATCGTTTTATAGTGTAGTGTATAATAATGGAAATTAATGTACAGACAAATGAAACATTATACTTATTGCATTTTTGGAGAAATCAGGATTATAATCATTTTCTGATCATTCACATTCACTAAATCATTCTACTCATAAATTGTCGGTCTTTCTCGTACATTCGTAAATCTATTCACTTCAATGCAACACTATCAAATACAGGAATCATAAGGAAATCTAAAAAAGAACTAAAGTCACGTAAACGTAATGACGGCCGACAACAAATGACAGAACGAAAGCACGTCTTTGTCACGGTGGTCCCAGGAATACAGCGATAGGATAATCATATTTCACATACCGTAGCCATCGAAACAATAACTAAGCAGTAACAGCATACCTATGTAACCGGTATCCAGCGATAACCCCTCCACAGGAATCAAATCCTTAATATAAAAACCCTCCCAAGTCAGTACTCGATATTCTATTCTGTTCTGTCGGAACATTCTGTATCGTTACTCTGTCAATTTATAATAAATTTTGCAAAAACGATCATAATTGTAGTACGAATCTCTCACCTTGCGTGCGGAACGTAAAATAATCTCGAATCGACGAGACATCTTCGTGATATTAGTCATTGAAGTGTTCAGCAATATATTTGTGAATATGTTTGTTACTCACATAATGTGCGTGCATAGGATACATACAGAGAGAAAGAGAGAGAGAGTTTTAGAACAGCAAAATAGTTAAAAATAGCGTATAGTGCAGACATGAAAGAGCGAATATATATGTCGGAGATGAAAGGACATCGGGCCTCCCCGTTGGAATTCTTAGAAAAAGCCGAGACAATGAGCTTGGGTTCGAGGCGACAGATACAACGCCGAGCGTAGCTGCGGTCGCGGGATAAACACTTTGTCCAAACAGAGACTCTATCCATCGGGCACGAAGATTACCAGATGCCAACGCATCTCTACAGCTAGCTCGAGGACTCGCTATAAATCATAGGATTTGGTTACCAAGGCCCTTCAAACAAACAAACAGTCTTTATCCTAACAGTCTCCAAATCAATCACCCGCTACGGGAAGATATGGGAAATCTGCTTCCCGTTACCAACTTTCTCTCAAGGGCGGCTAGCATCCTTTTCTAACCATCAACATAGAGATTAACCAATTAACAGCAACGTCCATTTCCCTCATTTCTGAACGAGGGTTGTCCTCGACAAATCCGATGATCTCGTGCCCTGAGACACACCCATCATAATTTTGCAGCATCACGGTGACGGAGACACACATTCTCGTATGATCTCGTCCGCGAGTGGAACGGCGTCTTTGCGATCAGTGGATATTTCACGTTTTAGTAAAGAGTCCGACTTAGGCTTTTGAAGAGGGTATATTCGTTGTCCCGTTGACCGCGGATTCGTTATTGAACTTAGGATAATTGTCATTAGTATCTTGAGTATCTAGTTACCACGGTTACTTGTCAAATTCTGTAATAATCATATTTGTACTACTAGATATCTTCTCTATTACGTAACAACGATGGCTAATTCTAGAGAATATTCATTACACGCCCCTATCATAATGTTAACCTGACATGTATATAGTTACGTAGTATCGTGGAAAAATCACTTACAAAAAACCCGATGAACTATAGTGCAAGGAAAATTGAAAATGCTGACAGGTCGGGAAGGATGGGAAATTCCAATAAGCTATTAGACTCCGCAATATACCCGTGGCCCTTCAGCAAAATAAGTACTTGGAAAATGCGTACCGGACCATCCTGGGTCATCGACAGCTGCGAAACACATGTACGTGGTAGAAGTACCAAAAAGTGTGTGATAAAATGACGTTTTTGTGCTGAAAGTCGTGAGTTGCAGTCAGAAGTTAGTCGTGGGTCAATCAATGGAAAGAGTTGTTACTCATTGGTAGTCGAGTTGTTTCTTTGATCACGTTTTAAATGTAACAAATAGTATTTCTTTTGCAATTTCTAACATGACTGACTTATCTGTGATAATATTGAGCATGAAACTGTTCATTAAATATTTCTTATTTAACATGGAATATTTTGATGTAATAAAGTAATAAAAGAGTTTTGGTAAGTATAACTAAATTTCGACAAAGATGGACCTGGTTCTTAAATACCGATTTATCAACCAATATTTAACCATTAATACTTTTACGAATTTAAAAATGTAAATAGAATTGTTACCTTCTTGGTCCTTATTGAACATAAGTGTAAATATTTTTAACTTACACGGGTAACTTCTCGCAGGGAAGTGCTTTACTGCCGGGAGTGTATAACCACGTGCCACGGCTGTAGCCTGCTTGCGTGACTCCTTTAAGTGAGGCGAATTCACGGATCCAAGCCAGGATGGGACCGTCGGGATAACACCCAGGATCGAAACCATCGGCATCGACCTAAGCCGGTGAATATCGACTCCCGCGACGAATAATTTCAGCTCTATGTACTGAGGAATTGTGTTGAAAAAAATTGTGTTGAGGAACATACATGGGAGATCTAGAATAATATAGAATGATGTAGGCAGAATATAGGCAGATGTAGGTGTTGAGGTCCGAAGAATGTTATATACATTTTTAAAAATAAAGTAACGTTTTCCAATGCATTGATCGATGTAGCTCCTTATAAAGAAATATTACTTTTCTTAAGGAGATGTAAACATTTTAGAAACGTATGTTAACGAGTACCTGTATTAACGTTTAATGATGTAGCTCAACGCTACTGCTCATTTAATAGCGTATATTCAGTAATTCGTAATTCTTCGAAGTAGTAATTGTTAGTTTCATCCGACTTTTACTTTCTTTAACGTACTTCAAAGTCATTTACATTGGCAAGGTCGCTATTCTTAATAATTACATTTAGTTAACTACTTACAGTTACAAGTTACTTTTCGTTTAATAAGACAAATTATAAAGAATGTGTTACGTCCGGTGATTCTCTACGGTCGAGGCGTCCATCAGCTGTGTATATATAATTAAGCGGGTAGCAGCCTAAGGAACGGCCATAAAACGAGGCTTCCTGATTTACCGTTAAGCCCGTCAATTGGCATAAAACGGCTTCGACCCAGGAAGTTCCTTATGGTTATTGCTCGATCAGAGGGCGGCGGGGTGTCCGAGAGGATTTCTCCACCTAAAAAAAAAAGTTAAGGGAGTGGGTAGAGGAGGGGTTTTTAGTGAATATGGCGACATCATCTGCCGAGTCCCACATAACGCAGTGACACAGGTCACTGTATGCCACGGGCATGCGTATTAGCATTTTCCCCTCCTCGCGAAAAAAAGATATTTCTGCAAACTGTGGCAGGAGAGATGCGAAAACCCATAGGCGTCTTCAATTGTTGAAGGCACCGTAACCGGCGCATCTTTTTACAGCACAGGCAATTATCGTTTTAATATTTAATATTCTTAACGAAAACCCGATTAAATATACAATGATAATTCTTGATTGTTTACGACAATAGTCAACGAATAATTTTATTCGAGTACTACATGTGGCACAAGTCGAAATTATTGAAGAGGAGAAAGTTACAATGTCTGAGACTCTCATCTCGTTTATATGTGTTGTTGATCGCACTTGATGATATAGTTGTTCGAAGACTAATTGTATGACCGATTCTCAGCTAATTCTTTACTCAACTAAACGTTTTGTTCAACTGAACTATTAGCTCTTAACAAATTTTAATTCGGCTGCCTCTTAATGAAATTTTAACCCAACTACCTCTTGACAAAATTTCAACATTCTAACTAACAGACTGGCTGATAACTGAAAAGATTCTGTCTCTATGTGGCTACCATTATTTATACTAAGGCTATCATGGGAAATTGTCGCATGACGGATTATTCCATGCTAGCGCAGAGTGTTTGTACGTAATTACTTTTGCGGACGCTGCAATTTTCGTTTTGCTGGTGTCCTTTCGAAAGTATTAGGGTTTCAGCTGATATGGTTTTCGTGGAAGTGTTATTAAAGCTTTCCTTTTTTCAGAAGCCCTTGCTGCTGGTTTCTTCTTACAGTATTAATTCTGCTAATAATAGGTCCTACTCCGCTGAACACATGATTACTTTTGTCGATGATGATACTTCACCTTTTGACGCATGCCAGTTGTTTGTCACTACTGATGCTGTGTGAGGAGGTCGTGGTCTCTCAACTTTCGTTGTCTGCTTATCGTAATGGGTATTGTGGTGGAGAACGCGTGTGCAAGGCGGATCGTATCAGTGGGAAACTTATTGTTCCGTTGCGATTTCGATATTCCTAGGTCAGACTTTAAAAATATAATTATTGTGTGTTTATGCGATTGTTGTTTTATTGTAATACTAAAGTATCTGTAGGCGTCATATCGTTTATTTCCATTATGATCTCTGTTTCTAATTCCATTTGCCTAGAGTTGTGGCTCGCACTATTCGCGAGTTATAACGTATTCCTTTTCTGTTTCTCGTTACGACCCTAAACACGGAGGGGCCGCTGTGAAAATAATAAACGCGTGATGATCAAACACCACTTACATAGTCTAATTAGTCAGAACCACGTTCAACCAACCACCTTAACAATATAAACTAACAGCAATTACTTCTAGATGTCAGCAGTATAAGCACCACCGCGACACAAAATGATATCACAAAAATGGGAACAGTATTTTCAATCTTTAAGTGACAAATACATTGCAACGGGACATTTCAATACAAAGCACACGCTATAGGATTCAAGAATTAACACTCCTCGAGGTAGAACACCAGAAAAATATATTAGAACTAGTAATCTCAAAATATTATCCACTATGCGCAATCGACATACCAACAACTACCAACAGCAAAATAGTGACATTCGCGGACGAGACGGCTGTACTAGTCAAACACACTACTCCAGAAACAGCAGTCATATTACTACAAGACTATATCACAAAAATAGAAAAATGACTACAAGATAAATAAATAAAAGCAAACCTCAGTAAATGCAACCATACATTTACACTAAGAAAACGGAAACCGCCAAATACCCAATTGAATGGCACGCACATAACACAAACACGGCAAGTTAATACCTGGGACTCCATTTAGACACACAACTTACATGGAAGCAACATACGAAATCAATTATAGACCAAATACGGATAGAAAGAAGACAGATGTAGTGGTTAATTGGTCGAAACTCCAAACTCAGCATGAAAAATAAACTAAAAATCTACAAAACGATAATAAAACCAATTTGCTCGTACGGAATACCACTATCGGGAACAGGAACAATGAGCCATACGCAAAGACCTAAAAATATTAACGGTCAAACAAGAAATCGGCAGATGCGTAAAAGATACAAGGAAAAAATGGCAACACATCCAAACCAGCTAGCTTCTGAAACGAGAAGACTCTCATAAAAAGAAGACTAAAGAGAAAATACCCCACCAACCTCGTTAAAGAAACAAAATAGACAAACTGGAAGATGCAATCTCGCTGGGGGTAGCCTTCCACATGTTAGTTACCAATAAAGCTAGAAAAATTTACTGAATGTCCAGCCCGACATATTGTAAAGTGCAAACTAAATAATAATAATAAAAAAAAGAAAACGTTATGGCTCGTGTGGAGCGCGAGATGTGACATTCAGCAATTCGTAAATCTTCGAAAATACTGGTAATAATAATTATTAATTACTATCAACATTTACTTTCTTTGACATATTTCAAAGTCATTTACATCGACGAGTTTACATTCTTAATAATTACATTTAGTTAATTACTTACAATTACAATTTTCTTTTCGTTTAATAAGACAAATTATAAAGAATACGAGAAAGAAAAAAGGAAAAAACAGGCCACTTTCTGTATATGTATTTGTTTCTATATCATATAATTATATAAATATAAATTTAATTGCAATTCAAATTTTGCACAGATTATTCTCGTATCTACCGGCTTTAATAGGTATTCGCACTGATAAATATCCGCTGATATACAGAATGGGACACGTAAATCGAAACACCTAAATATCTTTGTTATAAATATCATGAAAATAACTACGCAGGATAAAGTTATGAATATTGGTACGAATATCGGTATGATATTGGCAATGGTAGATGATGTTTCTTTTGAAAGACATTATTTAAATAAGATTTTAAGTTCATTGTCATTTTTTTTTATGGGACCATATATTTGTTTAATACATTCATCAGTCAACTTCGATAGTCCCTATAAAGATTTAATTTAACAATTACTTAAACTCTATTTTGTCAAATTGAAAGTATGGAATTCAAAGAGCACGTAAATACAAGAATACCACTTCGCGTTTTTCCTTGTCTTCCATATATAGTGGAACCTTGATTATCGGAAATAGTAATGATAAATGTGTTTGAATAATAGAACAACAGGTTTTCCTGTACCGAGTGTCATATACTTCAAACCAAATGGTACAAGTAAACATTTAAACGCTAGATAAAGTCATATGCGACCCACAATTTTCTTATCGCTAAATCATATTATATTTCTTATTATATTTTTTAATATACACGTCTTAATATAAGCAATTCCTCCTAGTTACTTTCATTTTGTGCTTCAAAACATGTTAGCTCCTTTTTGAGAGCTACTAATAAGAAGGCTTATCTTCCTCGTCGACACTACCTGTGTTCACTTGATCCAGAGTATTGAATTTAAAATCTCTAAAAACTTCGTCGGTACATATTTTCATGAGTATTTGCTCCTTTTGATCAATTTCAAACCAGTTTCTTAGATCAGATCTCTTGGAAGGGTGGCATCCTGGTAATTCAGCCAACAATGCATGTATTTGCTGTATGTTCCTTTCTATTATTGGTATGTATGCAAAACTCTCATTGCTTTCATTCAATAAAAGTTTGCTCCACGATATTTTCAGTATTGTATTTTCAACCTTTGACCAAGCATCTCGTATCATGCGGCAACAATCCCACAATATTAAATCGTTATAGTTTTTTACCACGTTATCCTTCGTATTGCAGTTAGGTAATGGCAATAATGATTCCAGCAATTCTTTTTTGTACAGTAGCCTGAAACATTCGATTATTCCACAATCCATTGGTTGTAAGTGTGGTGCAGCGTGATATGGAAAACACTTCACAGTGACGAATTCATCTTTGTTTTCTGATTCGTTGAGATCGTAATCCCACCTAGCACTATCTACCATCAGGAAAGTATTCTCTCTGAGTCGCATTCTCTTTTGTCTTTCTATAACTGATTTTAAGAAACATTTTTTGAACCATTTATTGAATATGTTACTGTCTATGAATGCCTTGGTGTTTTCCTCGTACATAATTGACAGAGAATTAATATTCATATTGTTGGAATCTTGAGAATCCCCACATTTGGCGATTACTAGTACCGGCAACTTGTGACATCCGGTAGCATTTGCACAAAGAAGTACAGTAACGTGATCCTCGTACATTTTTGGGCATACCATTGATTTCTCATTCTGAAAGATGCAAGTGTGTTCTGGTACTGCTCTCCATATTAGTCCTGTGTAAGCGACATTGTAAACGTTCTCCAATCTGCACCTCAGGGATTTCAAATATGGTTCAAAATTAATTTTGAAGATATCCGCAGCAGTTCTATTTCTGGTTCGGAAAATCTTGATATCCGCTCCATTGATACGGTGACGCTCCATGAAGTGCGCCACCCACTTGTAACTGGCTTTAAAATGAGGATCTCCTTTTAATTTTTCATTTAATTCCAGAGCTTTATTACGTATCAGTGTTGCTGACGTTTCTATGTTTTTTCCCCTACATAGTATGCACCACTGGTAAAGAAGTCTGTCTAAATCCGTTCTCTGTGCTTTTGTTAAATGTTTTGTGGAACGCCTAGCAACCATTTCGTTGTTCTCGAAATATTTTTTAATATTTCCTCCTTGTACAGATATACTGCGCACGGAGGATGGGGCAATACTGTACTTTTTGGCTACGAATTTTTGAGTCTTACCGCTTTCTAACGTCTGAAGGATTTCGTATTTTTTTTCAATTGCCATACTTGAACGTTTTCGTTTAGTCGCCATTATTGTTTGAGACATTTCGAATGTAAATACCGTACTGAAATATTGTGACGAGATGTTATTTCAACAGTTATCGTCGTCGACAATTTCGCTAGGGGGAAATAAATACTATATGTATTAAACACGTATATAGGTATATAGGTATATACGTATAAGAGATACACTATAGAGAATTATACACACAGACGAAATCCGACATAAACAAAGCGATAAGATATCGAAATTCCAAGCGCCTTAGCATGAGTGACATCCGGTCACTCTATCCGTTCTCAGAAATATATGATCGAAGCCTTTTCCTATTCCCACGAATAAAAGAATTTAAATACTCCCCCTAAAATCATCCAAGTCAGTCTTGAACAGTCACGCCTAGAGCTCGAAAGTGTATTGCAAACAAGAAAATAAAAGTTTCTTTTTTTTTCTTAAATCTCTTTTTTATTTTACGTGACAATGGCATGGCCTTTTCTCGGATATTCACAGAAACAAAACTCGACAAATAAATATCTTCAATAGCATAGTTCACTGCCCTGGACCCAAAACCTGTTATTACATACGTTTGGGTTTTGATATATTGATTGATTCACACAGATTAGTTTTGTATGCTCTGTATTTCACTACCTTGTACAGCCATTTCAACACACAGGATACTCGTATAAAAAAACGTGGCGGATGGGAAAAACAAAAGAGAACCGCATGCAGTTGCGCCAAATCTGGTTGCAGAAACTAGTGATCGTACCAATATGACATTTATCTTACATATAATAATCCGTGTGAAAGAAGGCGAAGAAAAAATAAGAAAATATTTAAAATGCACGGGAGGACAGCGTAAATATTCTACATTTGCTAATAAATCAAATTTATTTAGCAAATTTTAAATCGTAATGGGCAAGTTTCAATAAATAATAGGTAATAGTCTAGTATATGGTGCACATTGAAGTGGAATGAAGGCGTGCGTGAGAAATCTATAGAAATCAATATCATCTTGTAGCAGACAGGCAAAAATTAGTAAAATACATGTATAATATATAATTAGCAATATTAATTGCATAAGTTCTGTATTCATAGAATATAAATGTGAAGAATGAGCGAAGAGAAAAAGTTTTGAAAACGCAGTTTGCCCCAGTTGCGTAAAGTTGCCCTTCTCTGTATTGAATTTATTTCAGATTTATAAAATGGCTAGGTCTTGTTCAATTTAATGTCGCAGTAACAACTTAGTGTCAAGTGTCGTCATTCGGTACCATTGAAACTTAACTTTCTTTTTTATTATTTAATTTGTAATTTGAAATTTGTCCAGCAGGATATTCGAAAAATTTTTCTAGCTTAATCGCTAAATAACATGTGGATGGCCATCCCCAGCGGGATACCATCTTCGAGTTTGCCTATTTTATTTCTTTAGTGAGATCAGTGGGGTATTTTCTCTTTAGTTTTCTTTCTATAACAGTTTCGCTCGCTTCAGCAGCCAGCTGGTTTGGATGTGCTGCCGTTTTTTCCCTGTATTTTTCTGCGTACATGTCAATTTCTTCTTTCATTCCTGCTCGGGCAACCGAGGTGAACAGACGTGTGTAAGCAACCGTGTGCTCCAGAGAAGTGATTCAGAGAAGTGTTACGAATAGTGATAGTGAGGGAAAGTTAAACAATACAGCAGCAGCTACCAACAATCCAGATTGCAACTAAAGGAGAAAATTACTACATGATCGAAAGAAATAATAATTCAAACGATATGGCTACAGAAGAAATGAAAGAGCAGTGGAGACAGGAGGAGTGAAGCCACGATAACGAAAAAAGTTACCAGACCGAAAACTGGAAACTAGCAGACTAAAAAAAAAAAAAACGAAAAATAAGTCCATATACAAGTGCCGCAGGATTCCTAGACACAGAAAAGCAGCGATGGTTGCAAGAATTACCGTTAAGAAACTCCTTCAGCTCACTGACGGAAGAAATAGACACTGATCCGACAAGAGAAACTACAACACAATCAACTCCCATTACAAAACCACCGCCAATATTTGTTGATGCCCAAGTAATAGACCCACTTATCGATCTACTAAACAATATAGTCGGGAAGGATAACTACACAATAAAACAAACAAAATTGCAACAAGTGAAAATTCAAACAAACACCCCAGAAGTTTATAGGAAAGTGATAAAACAACTAAGGGGAAAACATGCTATATACCACACGTACCAACTCAAAACGGAAAGGAGCTATAAAATAGTTATAAGAGGATTACATCCACAAACTAACACAAAAAAATTAAGTGAAGAATTAGGAAAAATTGGCCATCAAACAAGAACAATAAACAATATGACAAGATACTATACTAAGCAACCATTACCGTTATTCTTAATAGAACTTGAACCCAGAACCAATAGCAAGGAAATTTATGAAATAATAAAGATACCAAATACAATTGTAACAGTAGAACCACCACGCTACAAAAAAGATATACCACAATGCATGCGGTGCCAACAATACGGTCACACAAAAAATTATTGTAACAGAAGCCCGGCATGTGTTAAATGTGCAACAAATCACCTAACAATATACTGCCCATACACAGGAAAAATAGAAGAAGTTAGATGCTATAATTGTAACGGAAACCACCCAGCCAGCTACAAAGGATGTGAAATAAGGAAACAAATACAACGTAAACTGTTTCCTCCACTTCGCAATAGATCATGCAATAACTACCAACCACAACAATGTATAACGCAAAATGAAACAACACTGAAAGCGCAAAACGAACCAAACGCTACAAACAGAAACATAAATTCCCAAGGTAACCGAAGCTATGCGCAAGTAACCAAAAACATCAGCCAAGCAACGCTTACAAACAATCAGAATCAAAGCAATAACACGTTACAGAAATGAAAGAAATGCTCAAACAATCCACTAAAGGTATGGAAATGCTGGGAAAAATGGTAAGTGAGCTAAACACAGTACTAAGACAACAAGCACAACAAACAACAGTCATGTTACAACTACTCACAAACTTGCTATGTAAAAAATAGAGATGGACAAGTTGAAAATAGCAGCCTGGAACTCCAATGACTTGCAACAGCGAGTCCACGAAATTAAAACATTTTTGTATAAAAACAATATTGATATACTACTTGTCTCAGAAACACATTTCACTCTAAAAAGTTACATGAAAATTCCGTACTACAACATCTACGACACCAAACATCCCTCAGGTAAAGCACATGGAGGAACTGCAGTAATAATAAAAAATGACATCAAGCATCACCTACGTAGTCAAACAAATCAAGAACACTTATAAGCAACCACTGTCACAATACAAACCAATGACAGTTACTTCCAAATATCAGCAGTATATGTACCTCCGAGACACAGAATGACACTAAAAAAATGGGAAGAGTACTTTCAATCCTTAGGCGACAAATACATAGCGGCGGGAGACTTTAACGCAAAGCACACATTATGGGGTTCGAGAATTAATACGCCGGGAGGTAGGACATTAGAAAAATGCATCAGAAGCAGCAACCTCAATGTACTATCTACAGGAAAACCAACGTACTGGCCGACAGACCTCAATAAAATACCTGACTTGTTGGATTTTGCAATAACAAAAGGACTAAATGTAAGCAAATTAAAAATAACAACCAGCCTTGAGCTTAACTCCGACCATACACCAATTATAATAGAATATACAAGCAAACTACTTTAT